>CAOLHI010004936.1:0-247991 GCA_948474755.1 Ctenosaura bakeri | reverse complement strand
CTAAGTCCCACCAGCCCCCCATTTCTGCCTTGTGAAGGAACCCTGATGCCTCAAATGAATCCATGGTGGTTTTAATGTGGTGATCATACTTTTTTGTGTGTGTTAAATGTGGTCTGGGAGAGCCTAGAGTTATTCATAGTTATTGCACTTTCATGGGGGTCCTGTGCCCCTAACCGTAGTGAATGTGGAGGGATGATTGTATTTGAAAGGATGTCATACTGAAGACAGAGCAAGCTTGTTTTGTGCTGCTCCAGAGACTAGGAGACAGAGCAATGGATTCAAACTACTGGAAGAGATTCCACCTAAACTTTACGAAGATCTTCCTGATGGTAAGAGCTATTTGGAGTATGCTGCCTTGGAGTGTGGCGAAGCCTCCTTCTTTAGAGGTTTTAAACAGAGGCTGGATGGTCATCTGTCAGGAGTGTTTTGATTGTTTATTCCTGCATGGCAGCAGGTTGAACTGGATGGTTCTTATGGTCTCTTCAGACACTATGACTCTATCAATGCCATAGTACAGAAAGTGAGAAGGTTTCTTCAGTCTGATCCCTCAGTACACGGAGAGAAAACTGTATATAATTACTGCAACATGAGAAATGTGGAGTTCCACTTCAATTGTATTTCTAGTACGGGTGATGAAAGCCAGGAGTTCTATATGGCTTTGCTCCCAGGCAATACTTGGCTGTGTGAGGATGTCCTAGAAAGCTCAAGCCATAGAGTGAGCACTGTTCTGTCCTCAGCTCAAGTTTTTCTTCCCATGGCACATTTTGGGCATGATGTCTCTTCCTGTGGCACAGTTTGGGGACAAGCCATGAAGAATCAAGTGATGTTCCAAGTCTGAAACTAGCACGATGAACATGCAAGCAGAAGTGGGACAAACGGAGCAGGAGCCCAATAGTCAGGATAACTTGCCAGTAAGTGTGTGTGCGCGTGCGCCTTCAAATTGCTTGTTGACTTATGGTAACCTCATGAATTTCATAAGGTTTTCTTAGGCAAGGAATACTCAAAGGTAGCTTAGCCATTTCCTTACTGTGAAATATAGCCTACAACATCTCGTATTCGTTGGTAGTCTCCCATGCAAGTACTAACCAGATCTAACCCTGCTCAGCTTCCAAGATCAGATGGGATCTGGTGACTTTAGGATATTTACACGTACTTGAAAACAAATATAATTTATACATAGAAAAAGGCACAAGTGCATCAGGAGTCAAAAGCAGGTACAACAAATGAAATGTACATGAGGGCAGGTAGAATGAATATACAAAGGTGGGTATGTGCAAGGGAAGAACTCAAAAGGGATGGGAGACCATGTGACAAAATGTGTCTGTACTCATGCCACACGGTTTGTCTGTGGAATCACATCTGACAGAACTTTGGTCACCTTTTAAAAAAAAATCTTTTATTTTTAGAAATGTTCTATCCCACGGCAATCTAAATAACATGTTCCTTGTTCTGGGGAGTGGTGTAATTCAGAGTATCAGCAGAGACAGTTCATTCTCTGGTGGTGGGGAGACGAGGCCTCCTCCCACCCTGCATTTGGTGTGCAGCCTGCTGTTGAATAGCAGAAACAGCATCAATAGCTGGGGACTGGAGGTCATGATGAACGAAGTTGACCAGTTCTCAAGGAGCTTACTTGCTGTTCAACCATTTGAACAGTATTTGGACTCTGGAATGGGTGCTCAGTTTGGGCAGGACCCACGCCAGGTAAAGAAGGCTGTACACGACTTGATTCTGAGGATGAGAGACTGAGAGGAAGGTCTCTTAATTTTGTACCCTACTTGAATTGTACCTCATCCTTGCACGATTTTAGTCTTCTCCCATACCACAACTCCAAACAGACACACAAACATTAAGTTCTTGCCTATGGATTCCAAATATTGAAGCCTTGGAAGAAGAATTTTACATCACAGTTTACAACATATTCCCAGAAGGCAAAGAGTAGCTATGGGGAGGGGGCTGGGACCCTCAATTGCCCCTCCCTCGGGAGCTCCCAGTAGAACATTCAACAGCGTCTGTTCAGGGCTCAATCCCAGAAACGGGCTTCATCACTCTAGTAATGACTAGCCATCCTATTCCAGAAACAGTTTTCCACTAAAAATGCCATAGTAATTCTGGGCTGCAGTCTGCTTCATATTGCCAGTAGGAATTTGCCCCAGAGATGACAGTAATGCTTGGAAAGTAACTTTTAAGAAGGATGCCTCTAATGACATACTGTAACCCTCTACAACTTGGCAATGGTATGATGATACACTTCCAAGCTCTGAGCGATACAGCCAATAGTACCGCCTTGATCCTTGGGGAGAGGTGGAATATAAATAAATATTATTATTATTATTATTTATTTATTTAGGGCCAGCCCTAAGGTAAACAGCATTCTGGGTGAGCAGCACCTTCAGTCCCTCCTCCTCTTTAAGTCACTTTTGCAGTGTTTTCAAGCAGCATGTGTGGCTTTTACAGATCTGAAATATTATGAACAAGAAAAGCCACGTTTCCTTGATTTTCCCCCCTAAAAAAAGCAACATCCATTGGGAAACTGAAAAAGAAACACAAGCTCATGGACAGAAGTATGCTTTTGGGGATAGTTCCCAAACAACCTGTAGAATTTGGAAAGAAGAGGTGAAAGACACTCCTTTATTGTTCCACCAACCCACATCACTGCAAGTTGCCCTGTTGACAGGCACTGAGCCATTCAACTTAATCTGGTACTCCTTTTAGCTCTGTGTTCAAGACAAACGCCCAACTCAAGCATGCCTGTGCCTGGCACTATCCACCGCCCTCCAAATTCCATCAACATCAGTTACCCAGTTCTTCTCAGTTCTATCCCTGCCGGCACATTCTCCTAAATACTTCCCCCTCCTATCTGCACCCTTCCTCCTCCTGACACTTGTTTTCTTCCCCAGCCCCTCTCCACGTGTGTGTCTCTCTATCCGGGTACAGATCAGTCCAAAGTGTGTTTTGTCGGGACTCTTCCTCTCCCACTTCACAGGCAGAGACCTTGCAAGCCCCTTCTCACCAGTCCCATTTCTGATCCTGTCCCCCAAACTCTTCCTGCCTCCAGCCGCCACCTTTCCTGCACCCCCTTCTCCCTCCCTTTCACCTTGCTGCTGTGCGAGACAGAGCGTCCCCTCAAATCCCTCTGCAGCCCCTCTCTTGCACAGGACACTCGGCCCCATCATCTCTCGGACACATCTCTCCGGTGTCACCCCTGCAAAGCCTCTCACAGCCCATTCCGCTGGACCCCCTTTGGCATCAAGGTGCTGCTCTGCTGCCCTGACATCTGACAGAGTTGCACAGGTTATCTATTGTGGCCCAACATGACAGCAAGGTGAAAGAGAGGCGCAGGGAGGAGAAGAAAGTTCTCTCCTGGTCTGATCTTCCAGTTCCCAGCTCCCCCTTCTTGGAGCCCTTGGCTAGTCACCTCCTTCTTCCCTCCTCACCCTCCTGTCTCCCTGAATGTTGCCCTGACCAGTGGACCTTCACCTCCTCTTGCCAGGGCTGCCTACTTCCAAGGTTGCCTCCTCCACTCTCCCCCCACCTTCTTCCCCGGGGCCTCCCAGCTGGAAAGAGGAGCACCCCTCAGGCAGACCTCTCCAAGCAACCTTCACTGGTGCCCCCCCTGTATTTTGGGCGGTGGAGAGGGGCAGAAGGCACCCCGGAAACCTCGAAAAAAGAGCCCTAGGGGCGTGCGCCCTCCAGCCATCCCTCCAAGCTCCGCGGGGCTCCTTCCTCCACTTCTTGGCTGCGCTTGGCCACGAAGCAGAACAGCCACTGCCCCACGCAGCTCGGCTCAACTTCGCCGGCGGACGCTTTCCCCTGCTAGGATGGGGGCACCCCCCTCCCCGACCCCCAGGAGAATCGGTTTCAACCGCGACAGACGGCCGAAGCCATCGGAGCCGC
This sequence comes from Ctenosaura bakeri, assembly GCA_948474755.1. NCBI lineage: Eukaryota > Metazoa > Chordata > Lepidosauria > Squamata > Iguanidae > Ctenosaura > Ctenosaura bakeri. The sequence continues at coordinate 244,097 of CAOLHI010004936.1, read as the reverse complement.
CGCCGCCGCCCGCTCCCTCCCTCCCTCCCTGCCCCCGGCCCACCCCCCCCCGGGACGGGGACGGGGTCTTCCCCGCGTCTCACCTCGCTGTCGCGGTGGTCGAGGCGGAGCTCGTAGTCGGGCAGGATGTCCCTGCGGCTGTTGACGTCCTCGAGGGCCATCTGGGCCGAGGGCAGGCAGGCTTGGCCCCCCGGCCAGCCGCCGGTCATGGGGAAGAGCGCCCCGATGTGCAGCCTCTTCTTGCCTGCGCCCGGCGGGGAGAGAGCAAGAGCCAGCCCGTGAGCACCAGCCAGGCCGCCCGGGGACCGCCGGCGGGGCGCGGGCCGGGCCGGACCATGCTGGCGGGCCGGGCCGGAGGTCAGGGGCGGCGGCGGCGGCGGGGGCGAGGGCGCGCGGCGGCTGCACGGTGCGGCGTCGGAGGCGAGGGCGCCAGTGCCGACTCCTCCATGGCGCTGCCCGGCGTCGGTGCTGCAGTGAGCGAGCGGGCGAGCGAGCCAGCCGCGGGGGGGCGGAGAGGGAGAGGGAGGGGAGGGGGAGGAGGGGAGGGGGCGGGGGCTGATGTCAGCGGCGGAGCCGGCGCGGAAGGCCGCCGTCCAGGGCGCGGTGGGAATTGCAATGAGCCCCCCGCCGCACCCCGGGCGGCGGAGGGGAGGGGAGGGAGGCGAGAGGAGGACGCGCAGGCCGGGAGGAGGGGGGCCGGAAAGGGAAGGCGGGGAGGAGAGAGCCAGGGAGGCCGGAGGCCGTCCGAAGCGCGGCTGGAGAGAGGAGAGGGGGGCGCCACGGGCTGGTGGGAAGGGGGAGAGAGTTGGGGGGCACGGGAGGGAGGGAGATCGGGGAGAGGAAGGCAAGAAGGCACGGAGGCGGCGGCGAAGGGAGAAGGAGGGACAGGAAAAAGCGGGGAGATGGAGGCGCGGGGACCCCGAAGTGGGGAGGGAGAAGGCAAAGCGACCAGGGCGATGGGGCGCCGGGAAGGGCAGCGGAGATGATGGAGAAGAGGAGAAGGAAGCAGAGGCGGGGGAAACGGACTGCAGGAGGGGAGGGGAGGGGAGGGATGGATGGATGGACCACAAAAGGGACGAGAGGGGCCCGTGGGAGGCAACCAGGGATGATGCAGAAAGAGGGACGGATGGAGAGGGAAGGCGCATCGAACGCGGGAGGGATAGAGGAAGGCAGGCCCGGGAGACTGAGTGGAGGTTTAGGGTGGCCAGGCTGGGAAGGGAAGGGAAGAGAGCAGGAGGGTCTGATGTGGTGGAGAAAAAAATCAGGGATCCAGGAGGGGTGGCTCAAAAGACGGTGGGAAAGCAAGGCAGCAGGTGGATGGGATGGAATCGGGGGGAAAAGGGGAGAGAGGAAGCGTGGAGGCAGAACAGGAGCAGGGAAAAATGGCTGGTGTCCTTCATGACAGAAGAGTTTGATAGAGGCCGGGAGGATGGAAACTCAGAAATTGGGAAAGGGGATAAGAAAGCAGATAAAGATGGACGGATGATCCAAGAGAGAAAAGAGGATTCAATAGAGGAAGATTCAAACAGTTAGAGGTTTCATGAAAAGGTTACCATTAGTGGCTGGAACATTAAGGGAATGTTGTAGAGAATGGAGAAGAAACAGAGACAGGACAGTGAACGGGGAGGAAATAATGGAAAAGGAGATAAAGACGGAACGAAGAATAGAGAAAAAGTTGGCGGAGAAGCCTGGGAGAAATGGGTTTTGGTTGTGGGGCGACTGGGGCAGGGAGGGTGGAGAAAGTGCTGGGGTGAGAGGTGGAGTGACGAAGAGAAGATGAAGCAGAGCTAATGTGAGAATGCAGAGCGATGGACGTAAATGGCAAAGCAAATGGCTGAGCAAAAGACAGATGAAGAGACACAAAGTGGGTTGGGAGCCAAAGAGATGGAGAAAGAGGATAGAGGAGACAGCAGGAGCTTTATGGAGGTATATGGTGCAGGTAGGCAGACACCAGGAGGAGGGAGGCAAAGGTGCAGAGCAGGTATGGGGAGAAAAGGCAGGCAGGAATGATCAAAACATTTAAGACTGAAGGAGAAGCTGGGAGACATTCCAAGATGTCCAGAGAGCACCAAAACAAGGATGCAATGGCAATGGCTAACACAAAGAGCATCACAGAGGGGACAAAGGAATCCCAAGCCTGCATGCAGAGGGAGCTCCGCTTAGAGCAGCCTTCCTCAACTTTCCCTAGATAGCAATGGCCATTATGACCGGGGCTGATGGAACTTGTAGTTCCAACACATCTGGTGAACCCCAGGCTTAGGAAAGTTGACCTAGGATGAGCCTCATGCCTCTGACTTCCAGCTGACCAAAAGAAACTCTGAAGTGATTTTAGCAGCAGATAAAGGGATACTGAAAATGAGCTAGGCATAGCTGCTTTGATTCAATTCTGTTCCCTGTTCTGAGGGGGGAAAGCAGATTTTTGGCCAAGAATAGAGATACCGGGAGCCAGGATTCCTGGATGTGCAGGAAGGGGAGCCCAGTTTGATAGTATGTGTGTGCTTTATTTGGGGGGGGAGAACTGTGAAGTCCTCGGCTCTTTTCCCAGCTCTGGGGAAATAGGGAGGAGGTGGTGTATGTCACCAGCTCCCCTCCCTGCTGGTTGCTGACATTTTCCTGGCACAGACACATGCGGAGGTGGCTGGGAAGGGAACGGAAGCAGAGAAAGGAATAAAGATTCCCTGCAGATCAATGCACTTTCACCAGCCGCTCTCTAGCTTTCACCCCCTGTGGGGAAACTGAGGCTTAGTGAGACAAAAGGGCAAGCAGAAGAAAAAGGGGAAATGTAGAAGTAGAAATTAGCAGCCCAGGAATCTCTCCCCACCCACCACCCTCAACCTACCCTACGTCCTTCTTCCGAGTCTTATAGAGGCTCTTAAGTCTCAGGATTTGGGCTTGAAAGGGCAAAGTTTTCTTTGAGAAGAGGAGGCCTGTAGCTTATATTACCTGCCCTACTAGCATGGACTCTCCTCCTGAGAGTTACGAATAAGTCATATTCCTAGAACAACCAGCTGCCATACTTCTCTCTCACATCCACTCCAAGGGAAGGACATGGTGGGGGTATTATTCCAAGGTGGTGTGTACAGGTTTGGCCACTAATGTACATTTTGACTTCTTGTTTAAAGTTTGAAGTTGCCTCTCTAGAATACTTGCCAAAATATACCCATTGACCAGAACCTGCAGTCCTACCCCTACTACATTTGAAAAGGGTGCACCTTAAGGAAGCCAGAGGCATTGGACAGAGAGTAGATGGAATGTGATGGTTGCTAAGCAGCCACTAATCCTCTTCCATTGTCTCCAGATTTGGACCTGGAAACAATAGCACAGCCTACTTTATTCTAACCTCAGGGCCCTTTCACACTACCCAAGTACAGTGCTATTATTCCACTTTAACTGCTGCCTGGGATCGCTGGTCTGATGAGCGACTAAAGCTCTCTGAGAATTCTAAATATCCCTCTTGACACTGAGGCTACAGACAAGACGGTGCTCCTCCCCAGTGGAATGGCAATTGACTCTTACTTCTGCATTGGTAACAGAATAGGATCCTCTGATATCCTTGAAATCATCTGGCTAGTTTAAGGCATACAGGACAGGTTTTGTAACACACCCAACCTGGCTGTGCAAAAGATGGCTGAGGCAGTACTTTATCTAATAGCAGAGCCAGCCCCATCCCTGCCAGGTTCTAAGGCAGAGGGGGTCAATGTACAAGCTTAAGGGTGCATGGGCCCCAAGATTATTTCTGCAGCCCCTAATGTGCTTTTTTGGGGGGGAAGGGGGGGGTTAAATTGCCTTTCCTGCTAGCCTCTGGGACCCTTTGACGCTATCAGATCATAGCATTATGATTCCACTTTAATTGCCATAGCTACATCCTATGGAATCCTGGGGACTGTAATTTGATGAGCCACTGGAACTCTCTGGCTAGAAATTCTCAATATTTTTCCTTAAACTGCAAATCCCAGGACTGTAGAATCATACCACTATGACTGGGTAGTGTGAAAGAGCCCCAGAAGTGGCAATTCACTATTTAAAGAGATTGCAAGTTTCCCTTGCATTGTTTAACTTCATAACTTCTGAATTTTTCAAAACCAAAAACATCCCTCTTCCCCACTTTTTGGCAGTCCACAAACCCTCTTGAAAGTCCATGGGACAGAAAATTTGTCTTCAGACCCACTGAGATTCCACTCTTGTTCTAAGGTATGTTTCCTATCCTTTCTACTGATGTCTTGTTTAACACAGTGGAAGGTGGGAGGGGAGAACTAAAGCTCCCAGACCATGGCAGGAATGGATGGGAGCAACTGTGGCTGCCTAGTATTCAACAGATGTAAAGGCATGTGTCTTACACTTTGATTGCAATGTGGCATCCATACCCACCACTTAGGAAGTCCCAGGTTCTCAAAACTGTGCTTAAAGGAAGACTACATGTTGCAGACTTGAGTCCTGCTTTCAGGGGAAACGTAGGCTATAGCTTAATAATGATGATGTTGAGGGAGAGGAGAGGACTTTTCAGTCCAGTCCTTAAAAAGTGCTTAGTCGTTCCAGCCTGAGGATGAGAAATGGCAAAATGGTGAACTCCATGGTCTTCCTACAAGGTCCAAGGGAAAGACCTGAGAGAGAGAGGCAAATAGTCTCTCAAGAGGTGACCTCACTGGTTGGTTTTCAGCATTCTGATGTCACAACTGGATGCCCTCATCCTGATGGAAAAGGGACTAAGGCCTTCTTGGTTAGTCAAGGCTTTTCCACTCTTAAGCCGTTTCCGTACTGGACTGTTATAGCACTTTGATTCCACATTCAACATCCTATGGAATCCTGGGGTTTGCAGTTCCGGGAGGGGCCAGCCGGCACCTCCTGGAACTGCAAACCCCAGGTTTCCATAGGATGATGAATGTGGAATCAAAGCTCTATAACAGTCCAGTGCGGAAATGGCCTTACTCTCTCCAGATCCCTTTCCTCGTGTCCCATGTCTTGCATTATAAGCCTAAAGTAGGGCTGGGTGGCTATGGAAGTGTGAGGACCATTTTCTACCTCTGCATCCCCTTGGGGGGCTGTATTGCCATGCCCAGTGTGACTGGAAATGACATCATATCACTTCCTCCAGCTTCATTCTTACCTGATTTATTTCCTGTATGGGGACATGCAAGGGTTTGGAGGGTTCTTGGGCAAAATTGCTGCATCGTCCAGTGGTTTTGACCCATTTTAACCATTTTAGGTGCAAAAAATTTTTCCCAAAAATTGTGGGGTTTTTAGGAACAACACTTTTGGGCCTAGAAGGCCACATGTTGCTGGTGGCCATATTACACCCACCCCTGGCTTAAAGGCAGCGACTGTCTGATTACTGATGTCTATAAGATGTTCTGGGAGGAAAGCAAAAACTCTTTTAAGTAGATAAAATAAAATGAATAAATAAATCTGCTATGTACTAGAGACTATGTGGGAAGAGACCAGAGAGCTGCTGGAATCTTCCCTAACAATGAGCTATGTCTCTTTCACATGAAGACCTCACATAAAGAAGGCACCTAAGGCCATTTTTATACTACACTGTTATAGTGCTATTATTCCACTTTCAACATCCTGTGGAATTCTGGGATTTGTAGTTTACTGAGGTCCAAGAGCTCTATGGCTGAGAATTCTAAAGGCCCCTCCCTAAACTGCAAACCCCAGGATTCCATAGGATGTTGAAAGTGGAATAATAGCACTATAACAGTATAGTGTGGAAATGGCCTCAATATTAACTATTTGGGCTAGTGGAGGAAAAAGCAGTTATTAGAGAGATGTTATTGCACAGCCAAATGCTGTGTGACTAAAGAGCCTGAGCAGGTTACACTTGCAAAGAAGATGGAGCTATGAAAATAGCCTTCTTATGGTTAATAAATCTTTACCCATGACCAAAATGTATAGAATTATTCATCCTATAGAACATCACTGTCCAATGATAAATCTCCATACTCCCGCTGAGAGCTCCATGGGGCAGGAGAATGGAGATCCACAACAGCAGGGGACAGTCCACCGGGTGAGTTGTTAGATAGGCTATCGCCTGGCCCAGGATCACTCTTGTTGATAGGGATGTTTTCAGAAGCATCCCTGTGTTCTGGCCCACGGGTTGTGGCTGCCTAACAGCAGAGGAGAAGGGTGTGTGTGTGCTGGAGGGGTAGTTTGGAAGGCACACTGACACCCCATCAATGCCAAACGCTTAAGAACAGCTCTCCCTACATTGGGTTGGGTGAGGTACAATTCATGGGCAACCTGTAGCCCCCAAGGGCATTTCTGAGGGAGATAAATAGTTCAAGAAACCAACAAAGGAAGGCTGAGGTACTCAATACAATGATTGAAATGGAAAGCTAGATGGGAACACTCATAACGTATTTACCACATTCTTGCCTACTCTTTCCCTAAGGAGCACAGAGTGGCTTATATATACAATTGCATACCTCCTACTTAATGCTTCCTCTTTCAGGGATAACACAATGAGTGGAGAACTAAAGGAACGGCAACAACGGTGCTAACAAGTGCGGTATAATGCGGCCCATTTATTGCACAGGTGCCTGCAGAGGACATCTAACAATGATAACCATTTTTTATATGCTGGTGTTTAGGCTGAGAAACTCTAGGGGATCATTGCTTCAACAATGCCCCTACTTCAGCCCTCAGGAGACCTATTTAGCTCCTTTGTGCTTTGTTCCTTGTCCTTTTAGAAACGATTTCCAGAGCTTTTCTGAGGGGGAAAAAAAACCAGAGGCTTTCCAAGGGATATTTATTATTTTTAGCAGAGGGGGAGACCTCATTTGTAGATGGATGGCAGCTCTTTGTAAGTGGTGAGTATTGTGGGCATGGAACAATTAGAAACTTCCTCTTAGTGTCCTCTGACTGGTAGGCTAGTGAAGAAGCTGCATGCAGTTCTCAAGGTCATGTTGAAAACTAATGTGGTGAGCATTAAGCTCAGGAACTACAGAGTGGCACAATAGCCCATATCCTCCATTTCCCAAGTGAAAATTGACAACTGTGAAATAGGAGTACAATGTGGATTGGTGTCCTCAGTGTATCATGTACTTCTTTGAGTACTTTGCCCTATGAGGCTGGCATTATTTACAAGCAGACCTAGGCCATTTCCGCATTAGCCTGTTATAGTGCTACGAGTCCACTTTCAACATCCTCTGGAATCGTGGGGTTTGCAGTTTCAGGAGGGGCCGGCCAGCCCCTCCCAAAACTGCAAACCCCAGGATTCCAGAGGATGTTGAAAGTGGAATTGTAGCGCTATAACAGGCTAGTGCGGAAATGGCCCTAGAGTCATACAGTCATGGAAGGGGCCTCATGGGCTATCAAATCCAAATCCCTGCTCAGTGCAGGATGGTGTTTAGATCAAGGGAGGTAATAGTACCACTCTATTCTGCTTTGGTTAGACCTCATCTGGAATACAGTGTCCAGTTTTGGGCACCTCATTTCAAGAAAGATATTGACAAGCTGGAATGTGTCCAGAGGAGGGCGACCAAAATGGTGAAGGGTCTGGAAGCCATGCCCTATGAGGAGCAGCTTAGAGAGCTGGGTATGTTTAGTCTGCAGAAGAGAAGGTTAAGAGGGGACATGATAGCCATGTTTAAATATTTGAAGGGATGTCATGTTGAGGAGGGAGTGGGCTTGTTTTCTGCTGCTCCAGAGACTAGGACAAGGAGCAATGGATTCAAACTACAGGAAAAGAGATTCCACCTAAACCTCAAGAAGAACTTCCTGACGGTCAGAGCTGTTTGGAAGTGGAATATGCTGCTTTGGTGTGTGGTGGAGTCTCCTTCTTTGGAGGTTTTTAAACAGAGGCTGGATGGCCATCTGTTGGGAGTGCTTTGATGGGCGTTCCTGCATAGCAGAGGGTTGGACTGGATGGCCCCTGTGGCCTCTTGATTCTATCTCCAAATAAAATACCTCAGCAGGTAGCTAGCTGTCCAGTCTCTTTTTGATGACATTCAAAGAAGGAGACCTCACCAGCTCCCTAGGCAATTGGTTCCATTGCCAAACTGCTCTCACTGTCAAGAAGTTCCTTCTGTTGTTTAATTGAAATCTATTCTCCCATTTCTTAAAACTGCTAGTTCTATCCTCTGAGGCAGCAGAGAACAGGCCTGTTCCCTCTTCTCTGTGGCAGCCCTTGAGGTATTTAAAAAGTGTGACCATCTCACCCCTCAGTCTTCTCTTCACCAGCTGACCATGCCCAGCTCCTTCAACCTTTCCTCATAAGTTTTGTTCTCCATACCTCTTATCATCCTGATTGCTCTTCTCTGAACCTACTCCAGTTTCTCTCCATTCTTCTTAAAATGAGGCACCCAGAAATGAATAGACTACTCCAGATGATGACCTGGCTAGCACAGAATATAGTGGGAATTATTACTCCCCTTGAAACTATGCTTCTATTAATGCAGGCTTAAATAGCATTCACTTTCACTGCTGTACTATTACACTGCTGGCTCATGTTCAACTTATGATCAACAATAATCCCAGGATCCTTTTCACATGTAGCACTTCTGAGCCATGGTTCCCATGTGAAAAGGATCTTGGGATTATTGTTGATCATAAACTAAACTTCAGAAGAGTTATTTGGATTATAAATCCAAAAATGAACACAGCATATGGTGACATTAAATTTGGGCTAGAAAGCATATAACTCCAAATATACAGTCATAATAAGATAAATATCGATCAAATAGAAACCAACTCCACGTGGGTACTATACAATATATAGTGATATATAGACAGAATTTTTTTAAAAAAATAAGATAATTCCATTTTGTCCAAGGAATCAGATAAGACCAGAATATCATGAAGCCACTGCTTTGATGGCAGCAAGTGAACATTCTGCTGCTGTATAGCTTTGAAGACTAACTCTATTTGTACTTGTGTCAAGAAAAAAGAGTCTGCTGAGAAATCTCAGAGTGTACATACACAATAAGTTTTAACAAGATCTTGTTATTCTAATAGATCTCTTATCCTACCCCTCCCCCCAAAAAAACTTCTGTGTTTTATTCCTAATATATCTGTTATCTTGTTTTTAAAAACGCACATTCTGTCTACATCTTACAAAATGTACACAATCCATGTGCAGATAGTATTGTTTGTTTGATATTTATCTTGTTGTGACTGTATGTTTGCGGTTCCATGGTTTTTAGTTCCTTCAGTTTGTCAGTTTATTTTAGTTATTAAAACATTTATACCCTGCCCTGTATCAAAAAAGATTTCAGGGCAGCTCACAAATAGCATTAAATCAACAAGTTTAAAGCTGTTTAAAACAATAAAAATAATTTTAAAAATATTTAATTTAAATTTAAATTAAAAAAGAATTTAAATGTACAAGTTTAAAATCAACAACATTTTATTGTTTAAAACAATGAAATCAACAGGTTTAAAACAGTTTCGAACAATAAAATAAACTGGCTAAAAGAGATATTAAACATAACATGATATTGTTAACATAATAATATTAAACATAACAATGGGTTTCAAACAGATTTAAAAGATGAAAATGTTCTTAAAAGAGCTATACTGGCCTGCCTTATCTAACACACTTCGAATACTTGAGATGTGCTACATTAATAAATTTTAACCAATCAACCACTATGAAGTGATCAGGAGAAGGATTCTGGAAGGATTTGAGACCAGCTGTGACTTGGGGCCTCGAAATGCCCTATAATTTTATTTAGAATAAATTTATTTAGAATAAAAGGAAGAAAAGCTAGATAAAAAGGTGATAAATGAACAGATCACCACAGACATAAAAATACTGCACATACTTAGCATTGCCAGGTATAGGGTCTGACTATGGCCCTTTCCGCAATGCACCTTTTCGTGGAGCTGGGGTGCAGGGATTGCGCAAGCAGCCTCTAGCGAGAGGCTCTCGCATCCCGGTTCCTTCAGCTCCACAGCTGCCGCCTGCTTGCATGAGAGCCCCACCTCTTCCTTGTGCAGTATAGCCTGGGAGTTTCCCAGGCTGCACTGGGGCAGGAAGCGTGAGCGCTGCGGCTCCGCACGCATGGCAAGTGCGTGCGGGCCCCCGGAACGATGCACGATTGCACACCATTTTCCGCTCACAGCCAAAAATGAAAAAGTGTGTGGTTGGCACCTGCCAACCCCTGGAGCGTCGCACAATTGTGAGTGCGCTGTGTGGACCACTCCTCACATTCGCACGATGCTCGAGGGACCCTTTCGCATGGCAAATGCCGTGTGAAAAGGGCCTATGTGTGGCTTCTCAGACTCACATCTGAAAGCATACATGATGCTTCAAAAGGCTCAGACACTTGATGTTCTAGAGACAGCACTACCAATGCTCAACTCCACCTCCAAATGTTTTAACAACATCATGTGAATCATGCCAAAATCTAAATACTTGTCCTAGCACATGAACAATTATTACCTCACCTAAGTACAGCCCCTCATGTATGTGTGCCCAGCATTTCAGAATGGATGATTTAGCCCGTTTGCGGTTACTGTTGTTGCAAGGATTGCAATAACTCTTAGCAAAGCCTTGACTATCATGCCTGGCTTGAGTTGTCACAGCAACTCTCACCCCAAAATATCTTCCCAATAGTTCCCCAACACTGCCTTTATTGAACTTTGACATAAGTTTTTCTCTTTATCAACAACTTAGAAATCAAAGGCCATTTCCGCTTTAGCCTGATATAATGCTATGATTCCACTTTCAACATCCTATGGAATTCTGGGGTCTGCAGTTTAGGGAGGGGCCTTGAGGCCCCTCCCTAAACTGCAGACCCCAGGATTCCATAGGACGTTGAAAGTGGAATCATAGTGCTATAACAGTCCAGTGTGGACATGGCCAAAGATGGCAAAGGTTTTCTATATTTCTACAGCTGTTAGTATGCTGTCAGCAGATACGACTCTGGCACTATGCAGAGCAGAGGTCTGTGATTACAGGCTTATCAGCTTAACATAAGTTGATCAGGCTTTATAGCTAATCAAGACCTCTAACCAAAAAGGGAAGGCTAAAATTTTCTAGGTCTAAATATTCAACTGTGTATACATTCAACATGCAATATAAAAATCCAGTCATGGAGAATGTGCCACAAGAAGCCACTGCTTTATCCCCATTCTTTAAGCAAAGAGGGTTCAACGGCTTCTGAGTGTTATTATAGTTTCCTTAAAGCAGTGAACAGGAAGAAAAGTACTGTTCTTTTAAAAGCAGTGAACAGGAGGAAGAGAACAGAAGGCCTATTTTCAAGAGAGACTGATGGAACAAATGAGACAGAAAGAATCTGTCTTATGCATAAAAGTAATCAGAATGGTACAAAGCAAAGACTAAAGCTACAATCTATGAACTAGAGTATAGACACGGAAGAAGAAGACTGGGACTTAAAAGGGCAACTATGAAGGAACTAGATAAGACTCCCAAATGTAAAGATATTGAATACAAAAGTCTGGCTTATCCACACCATAGTATTTCTCATTTCTATGTGCAGTTGTGAAAGCTAGACAGTGAAGAAAGCTGACAAGTAGAAAACACATTTAAAATGTGGTGCTAGAGAAGAGTTCTACAGATACTATACACTGCCAAAAAGACAAATAAATGTGTCTGAGAGCAAATCTGAATTCTCACTAGAAGCCAAAAGGAGTAATGCTTTTCTGCTATTTTCTCTGAAACTATTAATCCAAATGTGATGCTATTACACCACCAGATAGAGTAATTCTTACTGCATGACTGAGATAGTTTCTGTATTTCTAGGTGTTGCATAACCATGGATATAAAGCAGAAACAGCGCAGCATTGAGTTCTTCACCAAAGAAGGATGTACTGCTGGCAGCATCCACAGAAAGCTCAGAAATATGTATGGTAAAGTGACAATTGATGAGGGTAATGTGCAAAGAGAGGTGAAAAATTTTAAAGGTAAAACCAGCATTGAAGACAAAACATGTAGTGGAAGGCCACTGACAGCAGTCATCAATGGAAACCAAAATAGAGTGATGAAATAATTTGTGCAGACTGGTGTATGACCATCCTAGAGACTGTTGAGGAACTTGGCTGTGGTCACAGTGCTTTCGAGATTATCCACTACCTTGGATACAGGAAGGTGTGTGCCAAGTGGTTTCCTCATCAATTAACAGCTGATTTGAAAGAGAAAAGTCTGCAAGTGCATTCAGAACTGTGGCAGCATTTGAAGTGAGAATGCTCTTTTTGCGGGGGGAGGCAATGCTTACACTGATGATGAGACCTGGGCATACCTGGATGACCCACAGACCAAGAATCAGTCCATGGAGTGGTGGTACTCCACCTCCCTTAGACCAAAGAAATTCAGAAGTCAGCTCTCAGCACACAAGATTATGCTGAATATCTTCTAAGATGACAAGGGGGAGATTTTGCTTGATTTCCTTAGGTGTGGGACAATAATGAACAGAGATGCTACATTGCATCGCTTTGGAATCTTCGAGAAGCCATCCATAAGAAAAGACCACAGAAACTACTGAATGCAATTCAGTTACATCATGATAATGCACGACCTCACACTGGCAACATCACAGCTTCTTGCATAAATGGGATGGTTAGTGGTACCACAACCCCAATCCAGTGCCCTCAGACTTTCACTTATTTGGTTGGATTAAAAAAAGCCTTCAGGGATGGTGCTTCAAGGATGTAGGTGAAGCAGAAGATGTTAACAGACACCAGACCAGGGGGTGCCCAAAAAATTTCTTCCAAAGTGGATTTGATGACTGGGTTCAAAGGTGGCAGAATGCAATGCCACTGGTGGAGACTATTTTGCACAGTACCATGTTGCAGACAAAGAGTTATTTTACACATGTATGTAGTTGTGTATGTCTTATGTTAATAAAGGAGTTATGATCTGGCAGGCATTACTTTCAGTGTGACCTCCTCGTACTTTGGACACATCATGAGACATGATTCCGTGGAAAAGATGGCAATCCTCTGCAAAGTGGAGGGCGTAGGAAAAGAAGACCACACGACAGGTTGATAGACTCAGTGAAGAAAGCCACAGCCCTGAGTTTGCAAGAGGGCTGTTAATAACAGAGTGTCGTGGAGCTCTTTTATTCATAGGGTTGCTATAAGTCAAAGCTGACTTTACCGCAATTAACAATAAGGTACAGGGCTGCCTTTCTGTAAAAATGCAAATACTATTGGCTGCAGATTAAAGGCCGGCAGCTCAGTGGAAGAACACAAGCATTCCAAACAAACAATATTAGGTTCTGTCTCTGGCCTCTCTAGGAAGAGTTGGTAAGGAGTGCCTGTCTGAAAATCTACACAGAGTTGCTGTGACTCAGTGTTGATATGACTGGCTTAAGTGGATCACTAGGAATTTGATCTAATATAAGCACTGGCTGCTCAGGACATTTTGGAGCCCATTCAATGGGCAGAAGCCAGCCAGGCTGTCAATCAGTACCTCAATTGCCATTGGAATAGGGTCCTCGCTACATCTGAGGCAGCAGGATAGGGTCCTCTACTGCACTTGGGGACAACTAGGTTGGGGGTGCAGGCCAGGATGTGTGCTATGCACCAATTTCTCCACTAGGAGAATGGACTGACTGGTGGATTGCCACTGCTTCCTTCCAGCATCTGCAGCCAGATGCAGTTGGCTTTATTCTGCCTAATGATAGGCCTGGCCACAGATATATAAGAGAACTTATACCACCTGTATGCTTTCTTTAACTCAGCCACTAAGGAAAGATAGACTTGTACATTACTGAAGCTTTTGCAGAAAAAGCCTATTTTCTCTTTCACACAAATCTGTGCTCAGGTTTCTCCCCACAATTGATGAAATGTCCATTTGACAAGATGTTGCTTATATACTTCCATATGTATTTTCATAAGTGTAAAGTCTCCAAGCATATATTAAAGTGCACACATACATGACAATATGAAGTTTAGTTCTGATCTTGTGGGAAGCACCCCAGATTCAAATTCAGAGCTCTCCAAGACTGCCTGGGAGAATGGAAGGTTGAAGGGCAAGCAGATCAGAAACTCCAAAGAAATTTGATGAGAAAATCTTAAGGGATACATTGAGATTCACCACCCTGGAGAAATTTATTAGGGACAGTGATGTGTGAGGAGGTACCAGTTGGGCAACTTCCACATGGTTGTCCACACGTCCACAAGCTCCACATGTATGTCAGAAACACAGCAGAAACAAGATCTTGGCTAGTGTACCTCTGGATAACACTCTTTCAGGAGTACTGGCAACATGGTGGAAGAAAATAGGCTTTGAATGAAGAAAGAAGGTTCAATACTTGATTTCTTCATGCAGAAGGATCAGCAGTGGTATAAGTGCAATGACTCACTGTGACAGTCATCACAGCCATCCCCCCAGTCCAAAACTTCTGGCAGTTGTGTTGACTTTTATCAACAAAACAATGCTAGCAGTTTTTCCACATCCACCATGAACATGTCTTTTGTAATGCTAATGGGTCTTAAACTGCCTGTATAAAAGTAAGCCACTCCCAAATGCTTGCAATGCAGGGATAGCTTATAAAAAATACACATTTGTTGGAAGTCCCACCTATCCTCCAGTTTGTTGTTGTTGTGTGCCTTTAAGTCGTTTCTCACTTATGATGACCCTAAGGCAAATCTTATCATGGGGTTTTCTTGGAAAGATTTGTTCAGAGGAAGTTTGCCTTTGCCTTCCTCTGACGGTGAGAGTGGTGACTTGCCCAAGGGCTTCCATGGCTGGGGTTCAGCCAGAGTCATAGTCCAACACTTGACTCTTCCCCAGCTACTGTGAGAAATACAGCTAACTTAAGGGGAATTGAGAAATCTAGTGGGAGGGTGGCAGAGGATGTAATTACCCCCACTGGTTGAAAAGGCCCAGTGACTGACCTTGTGAGGACCGGCTCTTCTATACCACAGAAGATATTATTGTTGTTGTTGTTACTACTATTACTATTATATCATCATTATTTATATATCACTTTTTTCTCAGCTTGGGACTCAAAGTGGCTTACGACAATTAAAAAGACATGGTTAAAACCCACAGAATACAAAAGTTAAAACACAATTAAACAAAAAGAATTAAAAGAATGTTACAACACATCATTAAAATATACAAACTCATTAGCAACACAATACCCAGCACATTCTATCAGACAGGCTACATATCATCACATATCAAATGCCTCTCTGAATAAAAATGTCTTTGCTTGATTGCACCTCTGCTATGAAGAATGAAATAAATCTTGACCTGAGGAAGAGCGGAACGTTGCTCTAGCTGATTCCCCTACAGCTGTCTGTGCCAGCCAACAACAGGCGAGGCAGAGAGGGAACTCATAGGATTGGAACAGATAGGAGCTGGTGGGAAAGACCTCCCTGACTTACGAATCTGACAGCCACAACCAGCCAGAGTAGAAAAAAAATGACCAGGATAACAAATAGTTTGACCTATTAGAAGTCAGATTTTTATGGCCACAGTCTTCTCAAGTTCACCCATGGATGATTCATGGGAAGAAAAACAATTTGTAACCTTCCAACCCAGTTCCTGGCAGCTGAACAGTGATACAAAACCAGGGCACATCACAGATCCAAACAGAGCTGCAGAGCTTGGAAAAGAGTTTATGGTACAGGCTGGGGGATGTTGGGTGCTCTAGTCCAAAAAGGCAAATCTTCCTTGCTTTGACTTGGAACTGACAAGCTGTTGGTTGAGCAACAAGCTGATCCCACTCTTGAGAGCATTTTAAAAAAATGATCCGATGGGAAAGAGCAGAAGAAATGGCAGGCATGCCACAAGGCTCAGACTTGACAGAGGGATGAAGTGTGCATGCAAATGAGATCCCATGGAGGCTCTGACCACATCAGCAATGCTGCACCAAAAGGCACCAGTGATCAAGAATTCTGGGCAGGTGTGCCCCACTTTGAGAAAAATGGACACTGCCCTTGAAAGCAAGAGTTGAGATGCATCAAAGGCACACAGGAAGAATAGTCCTGTAAATGTTTGCAGCCCCAGAGACTGGGTTGGTACAGAAACTAACTTGAATGGGAGCAGGAGGAAGAAAAAAAGATTTCATTTGTTTGGCTGTTTACCACTTGACCTGGAGTAGAAAACTCCCTTCCCCATTCAGTTCGATAGAAGGAGAGCCAGCACATTATGAAAAGCTAAGCACTGGTTTAAAGAGAGGTGCCAGGGTTTGTGTATGCATGGATGAGAACCAATGAAGTATCATGGCTAGAATGTTGGACTGGAAAAGAAGAACGTGAATTCAAATCTGCAGTCAACCACAAACTTCACTAGCTGACCCTGTCCAGCTGCTTTCTTTCAGCCTAACCTAACTCACAAGGCTTTTATGGTGACAAAATGGGAATAGGGAGCATTCTGAATTCTTTAGAAGAAATATCAAAAGATAACATGGATGTCGAATTTTCTGTCACTTTAGTCCAACCTCAGTGATGTCTGAGGACTGACTCAGGTTTACTGAACTGTAAGGGAAATGCAGTCTGTGTATGTGCTCAGAAGAGATATGAGCTCTAGGATTCAGAAACACAATTGGTTGCTTCTCCCTTTCAAATGTCCTTTATAGGCAAGAAACAGCTTGTACTAAAGACCACAGTACTGCTGTCCTAGAATTGCTTTCCGAGAGGATGACAACAAAGTGGAGGAACAGATATGCTCTGGACTTAGGCACCAGACTCCTAATAACTTTGGATAGGAGGGGAAGGAATTAGTATGGCAATCATTTTATCTTATCCAGGAATTACCAGGAGCATCATCGTGGCCTGGAGAGGATGGTGCTCAGGAGAAGAAAGCAGCCACATCCAGAGACAAGTGGTGCAGGAAATTCTGTTCATAGGTCTTAGTTCAGTTCGGAACTGAAATAAAAATTAGCATGATTATGTGGGAGGATACCTTTGGCTGCCATTAACTTCCTCTGGTTAACTACATGGACAGCTGGGAAATTGCAACATGCAACCTGACTAATGAAAATTTAATTAATTAATCAGATGGACCTTTGTTGGCTCCGTTACCAAATGATTTTGTAAAAAGCAGCACATGGTTAAAAGCAATATATATTTTGTGGGGGGAGGGAACATGACTTCCTTTGCTTCTGGATGATATATACACACCTTAGAAGCAACATTGTTTGGTGTTTGAGGCCATTTCTGCACTAGACTGTTATAGTGCTATTATTCCACTTTCCATATCCTATGGAATCCTAGGGTTTGCAGTTAAGGGAGGGACCTCTCCCTCAACTGCAAACCCCAGTTCCATAGGATGTGGAAAGTGGAATAATAGCACTATAACAGTCTAGTGCTGAAATAGCTGAGATTAAAGGAGGGACGCCTCTCTTAAAATGGGGCATGCCACCTGCAGTTTTAATAAGTCTGTCCTACCACAGGAGGTCCATGGATGAAAAATGCTATTATAAAATTTCATGCCTAGTTAATTAGGGATACCATTTTAGTTAAGAGAGTTTAAAATCAATTAATCTGTCCAATTTTTTTCCAGCTCTGGGAAATTTATGGCTCTCCAGATGTTAAGGAATTGCAGCTCCCATCACTCCTAGCCATGGTAACCAACTATGTGGGACAATGGCAGTTGTAGTCTAACAGTAACTGGAGGCTCATAAGTGCCAGCTCCTGAATTATGTGATCAATCATTGCATCCATATTGTATGTAGCAGTGATATATCATTTTTCCTCAGTGCTCAGAGGTCTTCAAGTACATTTTTCAGAAATACCCATGTGAAGTAGACCAGGATCACTGTCATCTCCATATTAGAGTTACACACACATTGTGTTTGTGTGTGGGTGTTAAAGGTAATAGAATGCCTAAGACAGTACATCTTAGCCAGCTTTATCTATATAATGGGGACAGTTACCAGTATCTGTGTTGTAATTCTCCTTGGCTGAACTAAGATCTGAACCAGGTCTCTGGGCCCATTGCTCAGGCTTTTATCCATGACATTGAATTCTTTCTCTGTCCATCACTTATTAATATTCATCCAGCTTGGGGTCACATGCCTTAGCAGCGTCCTGGGATTCATCAGTGGTAGGGATTTTGTTATTGTTACATTCCTTCAAGTCAGGAACATGGATCTGAACTCTGGTCTCCCAGCATCCTGGCTCAATCCTGGTTCATCACACCACACTAACTCTAACAGGGATTGTGGAAACACACATTCAGTCATGTCGGGGTGGGGGGATGATGGGGGTGGTTTGCCCCCAGTGGCAATGTTTTTGGGGCATCCTGGCTCGTAGCCATGCATCTGTGTGCTGCAGCCACGCCCCCACATGCCACAGCCACGCCCCCACATGCCACGGCCATGCCCCTACACACTGTGGCCGTGCCCCTCCTGCCTCCCCCTCCACGCACTCCAATCTCCATCGCTGCACACAGTTGGGTGGTGTATTCTAGAACACAGGGCTAGTGTTGCTGTGCTGCATATTGTCAAGCATTGCTGGGGCCCCTCCCACCCTGGTACTGCCTGGATTTAGAGACATTACCTTTCTCTACCCTTGCTTGGGGGGATGGCTTTCTCTTACTCCCACCACTGTCACAGGCTGTCCCTGTTTCTGTTTGGTGACAAGAGAGGGTCTTCTCAGTGGCTGCTCTCAGGCTATGGGATTTCCTCCCATGGAGGCTAGGTTGCCCCTGTTGGTTGTCTTTCCACAGGTGGGCAAAGACCTTTTTGTTTAGACAGACAGACCTCTGTTAACAGGCTGCTGCAGAAGGGTCTTTTAATGAGGGATGCTGCACTTTATCTTCACTGTTATGTTCTAAGTGCTTTTTGAAATACTTTAGTGTTTTTTATTTGATTTCTATTTTTTTAATCTTTTGTGCTGTCTCATGTTGGGAAAAAGGAAGGATATTGGATGGATGGATGGATGGATGGATGGATTACAATCACCGGGGCTGTTCACAGAGTTCATAGAATCATAGAGCTAGAAGAGACCACAAGGGCCATTGAGTCCAACCCCCTGCCAAGCAGGAATACACCATCAAAGCATTCTCAACAAATGGCCATCCAGCCTCTGTTTAAAAACTCCAAAGAAGGAGATGCCACCACACTCTCAGGCAGCATATTCCACTGTTGAAATGTTCTTACTGTCAGGAAGTTCTTCCTAATGTTTAGATGGAATCTCTTTTCCTGAATTTTCCTCCATGTCCTAGTCTCTAGAGCAGCAGAAAACAGGCTTGCTCAATCTTCCATAAGACATCCCTTCAAATATTTAAACATATCTGTCATGTCACTTTTTAAACTTCTCTTTTCCAGGCTAACCATACCCAGCTTCCTAAGCCAATCCTCATAGGGCATGGTTTCCAGGTCTTCTACCATGT
Organism: Ctenosaura bakeri; assembly: GCA_948474755.1. Lineage (NCBI taxonomy): Eukaryota > Metazoa > Chordata > Lepidosauria > Squamata > Iguanidae > Ctenosaura > Ctenosaura bakeri. The sequence continues at coordinate 224,845 of CAOLHI010004936.1, read as the reverse complement.
TGGTCACTCTCTTCTGGACATGTTTCACCTTGTCAATATCCTTCCCGAACTGTGGCACTCCACTTGTCTACAATGACAAGTGGGGTACCAACTGGAATAGCATTGTCATTGCTGATGGACAATTCCGCCAGAGGCAGGACAGTGGCATTTTTATTCTATTCCAGTGGTTCTTAACCTGTGGTCTGTGGATCCCCAGGGGGGTGGCAATGTCCTCAGAGGGATCTGCAAAGGCTTGAAGAAATATTTTTCGGTTTTATAGTTAAAATAGAAAGAAAAAGAAAGAAAGAATGAATAAAATATAAAAATATTATAATAGGAGTGTGTACATTTACTTATTTCTCCTTCTCTCCAAATTAGAAGACCCCTGTTGAGCAACTTTAAATAAATAGGCTTTTAAATCTTGAGTTAAGTCTTGGTGGTCTATGGCAACAAAATATATTTAATGAAGGATCTGTGGTAAAGAAAAGGTTAAGACCCACTGTTCTATTAATTTATATTCCACCTTTTCCCCTGCTACAGCCTCTTCTAGCTTGTGTGTTCTTCCCCATTAACAACTTTTGCCATCTTGACAACACTCTGATGTTGTTTGGCCACAGGTGTCTTGTGAAATTGGGTGAGTATGGAAAGGTTCTTCTTTTGGTCTTGCTGGTGCAGGTTAGAAGCAGCACACAACACACAACCTCCCTGCCAGATGTTTGATGAAATGTGAGACAGGGTGTTCTTTTTCGCTGTCCCCAGAGCGGCGAACTCTCAAGTGAGTCTAGCCTAGCTCCCTCCCTCAGGTAGGCCTTCAGCAACTGCCTGCCTCATAAGGACAAAGGTCTTAAATAGACACAAACTTCTTAATATTTTGTTTTCGTATATTATTACTAAGATGTTTTAAGGTCTTAACAATTCATTTTTTAATATTATAACTAGATTTTAATATATATAATTGACTGTGACTTTGTTGAAATTTTCTTTGTAATTATACTGAAAGCCACCATGGACCCCAGTTCTGAAAGGCAAGATATAAATCAAATCAAATCAATATACAGATTTGAAAATGGCATCAGAGAGTATTTCTCAGTTTCCCTATTTTTCTTTGGAATTTTTAAAGGTGAAAGCAGTATTATGGCATTCAGTGCAGTCATAAATACAAACAGTTTTTCTAACAAGGCTTGGTAGTTTCCGTTTATTAAACTATTTTTGTTAATTAAATTGTCTTTACAGTTTGCAGAGTTAAGTAGTATGACTTTTTTTGGAATGCACCATTTCAAGCTGCAGGTGTGATTTTATATGTTTGAGTCATTGTACTTTTCTCCCAACATATAAACAGATCTCGTTACATATAGAAAACTATCCTATCATGCTGAAGGAATCAGGCATATTCTCTCTGCATGAAAATCTAAAATTAAAAATGGCATTTTTTTTCTAAGTGAGGCAATGCTTCAATATCCCAGCAAATCCAAGCAGAACAAGAATTCATCAAGTGCCAAAAGCTTTTTTTTTTAAAGTCACACTACATATCCATGCAAGAATGTCTACTTACATTGCCATCCCACTCCTATTTTGTTAATGGACACTGTTAGGGCATTTACAGTGTTCTGTTTATGCTTTCTGCATTTCAGTTCCTTTGGACTTCACTGTCTCTAGTCCTACCACCCCCATGTATGTGAATATCAATCTGTCAACAGACCATAATGCTTCATGCATTTGATTAAGTGGACAATGTCTACAAAAGGTTTCGTGTTATGTCAGCTGATGACTTATGGTGACTCCATGAATTTCATAGGGTTTTATAGCAACAGCAGTTACATTTCTATACTGCTTATCAGTGCAAAGCACTCCCTAAGTGGTATACAATATGTTTTAGCTAATTGCCCCCAACAAGCTGGGTACTCATTTTACTGATCTACAGAAGGATGGAAGGCTGAGTCAACCTGGAGCCCTGCAGGATTGAACTCACAACGTTGTGGCTGCAGTACTGGCATTTGCCAGCATTTAACTATTGTGCCACCAGGTCTCACAAGGTTTTCTTAGGCAAGGAATACTCAGAGGTGTGTTTGCAAATTTCTTCCTCTGAAATATAGTCAACAGCACCTGGTAGTCATTGGTGGTTTCCCATTCAAGTACTAACAAGGACTGACCCAGGTTAGCTTCCAAAATCCAATGTGATCTGCTGCCTATCTGCAAAGGGTTACATCATAATAATTTTGTTTCAGTTTAAGATACTTAAAGCTCTTTGTCATTTTCCATGATATACTGCATTTATTTGCATAAAGAGGTACCCCCTTCCCCTGCCAATGTGGAAACATTAAAAATCTAACACCTTCCTTTGCAAAAGTGTCTAGGACCAGAAGCAGTTGAAAAGCTCTCCCTCCATCCCAACTGCTACTGCCCTGGCCTTGGAGGGAGAGAAGAATAGGCAGTATCTGTTGGACTTAATCCCCTCCCAATCTGCCATTCCCATTTCTTTTTGTGTCATGTCTTAATTAAACCTGAGGATAAGGAATTGTTTTATTGTTCTTTTACTTGTAAAGTGGCACATATTATGATAGTGCTATAGAAAGTAACACAGAACAAAAAAGAAAGAAAGAAAGAAAGAAAGAAAGAAAGAAAGAAAGAAAGAAAGAAAGAAAAGAAAGACACAAAGAAAAAGAAAGGATCAGTCCAAGAAATGCTCTACAACAGCAGTGGGCAACTATGAAAGTCCAGGGGACCATATTGGTTGTCGAAGAAACCATGGTGGGCTGCACCCCCTCACTGCACCCATGTCTGCCAAAGAAAACCCCAAAAGGATTTTTCTTGCTCCCAAATTCCCCTGGGGGAACATGGGGGCATTTCTACTGTCTTTTGGGGACTTTCTGGGTTCTTTTAGACCCAGGATAGGCCTTTTTTAACATCAGGAAATGAGAGTAAGTCCTGTCCTGTTCAGGTCCTGTTTCACAAATGGCTTCTCCAAGGTTTAAACAGGTCTTTGGGATGGGGGATGGCCCTAAAATGTAGTGGAAATCCCCCTCCAAACTGGTGAAAATGTCTTCTGCACATCCCAGAGGGCATTTTGGAGCAATTTTTTTTAACCTCTGGGGCTGCTAGGGGCTACAAAAATGGCCTTGGGGCCATGTGTGGCCCATGGGCCACATGTTGCCCATTCGTGCTCTACCACGTGATTCTGCAGGCTGAATTTATTATCTTACATTTCTTTCTAGACTTTTAACAAAGCACTACTAGCTAAACCACAGCAAAAATAAACACAACTAAGAAAAACAAACAAAAAACAATGAAGAAAAAGAAGGAAGAAATCTGAATTTTGGCAGTATGCATGTTTTAAAAAAGTAATAAATTTCTTATTATCAGTGAAAATCAGAAAAAAACCAACACTACTCCTGCCCCGAACTTTGAATCACAGAACTTGGAAAAGCTGCTTTCTTGGACTACAACTACAATGCTAGCTAGGGGGACTTTGAGGGTTATAGTAAAAAAAATAATTTCCCCAAGTTTTGGCTTAGCATTCACAGCCAACCTTGATCTTGGAGAAAAGAAAAGATGAGCAGTACACATTGTAGCTTGCATCGTTTCCACAGAAGGTTATTCAGCTGTCTGCCCACCCCTATCTTTGCCTGAAACCTCTGCCACTTTACTGACTGCATACTCGTGCCCAGTCCTAGCACTGCTCTGAGCTGCACGTTATTCCAGTCTGGAGATGTAGGTCACTCTGGGATTAGTGAGGAATGTCAAATCTTTACACTCTCCCACATGGTGCTCATACACCTATCTTTTATGTGCAGGCAGAGTCATGAGTTTAGCTGCTGGGAGTCCGGATCTCAGAGGGCTTAAAGCCCTGTCAGCTATCAGGTCCCTTTGGATCAGCTGGAGCCTGCTGCCAGGATGGGAGACCCATGTGTGCCACAAGGAAAAGTATACAAAACAAGCTCAAGATTCAGTAGAGTGGGGTGAAGATGAAACAGGTTTGTAGATACGAGAAAGCAAAGAGGAAGGGGAAGTAGAAAGCAACTCACCTGAAACAGGAGGACGCCACACTGTGGAAGGAAGAAAGGAAAGAAAGAAAGTGAGCAGACCCATGAAAGATGTGGGGAAGACATTCCCATCTCTCTCTGAACAAAATATTTGAGTGCTAGAAGGACATATACTTCAGAGCTTGGGAAAGTTACTTTTTGGGATGTAACCCCCACAATCTGTCCAAGCTCTCGCTCTTTTTTTTAGACATTAGATTAAACTGACACAAAATGAGGGAGGGGGAAGAACTCACTGTTTTGTCAACACAACCGCTAATTTTGGTTTAAAGTATCTACAAGTACAAGCCACAATTGATTTAAACAATGCGTGGATTAAAGTCCCAGCTTCAGTGGAAAGGGCAAACTTTTATAACTCAGAATGAGGTTGCTACTTGTTTATTGATGGAAACTATTTTGTTTCTGGTATGTTAAAGAACACCTTTTTGCCAGTGTTTTTTAGAGTTACTTTTTTGGATTACAGTTCCCAGAATCCCCTGGTAAAGTATTGAAAATTGATTCAGTCCAAAAATAACTGTCCCAATTTCTGCTTCTTCAATTTGTCCCACCTGTACTCTCTGTTCAAAGTCTGAGGCCTTGCTCCAGGTACCCACTGCTGCATAAGAAATATGGTAGGCATTACAAACAAGGCTTTTGAGTAGTAGCACCTACTTGGCAGAATACCGACTCAGCACTTTGTTCCAAAGGAGAGAAGCTTCTGCCTCCTGTGTCTGTAAAGCTTCCCCATCTACCTTGTGGACTCCTATCTCACCTCACCCCACAATCCTCAGCAAATAGGCTTTGAAAAATTAAAGCTTTCCATTGGCTTCAGTTTAAGGTTTTTTCCATATCCAACTGAAGGATGGGGAAGACAGTGGGGATTAACCCTTCCCTCTCCACAACCTTTCATGCTCCCTTCCCTACGAATTCAAAGCAAGACCCTTTGTAAACCTAACTGGAAGAATGGAGGGGACAGAGATAATAAGGTTACGGGTGTGTGTTTATGTGAGAAAGAGGCCCTTACCTCCCTATGTTTATTCTTATAGACATCTGGGAAAGACATAACTGTTCCAGAAGGCTTTTAATTGATTTCTCTCTTCACTTTGTTATTTTAGTGATGTTTACCTCCATAACCGAAGTTTTATTTGACGTTAATTGATTCTGTTGTAATTTTATACTGTTTTTTTTTCTCTTTACTTATTGTACACTGTGTTCTTATGTAAGCTGCTCTAACTATAGACCTGTTCTACACTGCATTCACTCTGTGAAAAAGGTGGGGATGTTAACAGCTTAAGTGAACTGATAAATAAACAAGGATTCAATACACTCTCCTACTTGATTTCTGCCACCTCATAGGCTCTAAATGCAATAAAATGCCAGATATTCCTCCCTGAAAGAATGCCAGAGATGCTGGCATCATGACACTGATGTGATGTAGTGTGATATGGTGTTAGGACTTGGGCAATGCAGATTTGAGTGATAAACTGGGAATTAGAAAATCCAAGTTCAAGATCCTGGTGAACCATGAAACCCAGTGGGTGACCTTGGGCAAGACACTGTCTCTCAGCCTGGTCCTAACCTACTTCACAGGGTTAAGAGGTTCTGAAAACAGAGTGAAGCTGCTCAAATTCCTCATATAAATTTGGATGGAGTTGTGGGTGGAATGCGGCACAGAGGAAAAGTACAAGTAAGATGTATCTTATACCTCTACTTTGTGTAGCCATTCCCTACTGATGATACAACTTGGTATTCACTCTGAAGTTTGCTTATCTCTGTTACTTATACGGGCTTTGTCTGCTCTTCACACAATCCAAAGGAAATACATGATGGCAAAGGGTGCTTTCCTTTCCATTTTTTTTTAATTTGTATCCCGCCTCTCCATATGGATCGAGGTGGCGAACAACTTACAAATAGCATGTATTTCGAAACATTTCTATACATGCCCCCAACAAGCTGGGTACTCATTTTACCAACCTGCGAAAGGATGGAAGGCTGGAGCCTGGCAGGATCGAACTCACAACCTTGTGGCTTGCAGTACTGGCATTTAACCACTGCGCCACCAGGGCTCTATGTTTTTTTCCAGACAGAGTATTTTTTCAAAATCATATTTTTCTACCAAAACAAATCTGGAGTTTCTCTGAGTGTGTTTTTCAACAGAAATACATCTTCACTTTTCAAACTCTCTGCCAAAGTCAGAAAGAAAAGCCAGGATATCAAATATGGCTATTGTGCTCTTAGTTGAAGGCCATGTAACTAAAATATCCTCTCCCTAGAAACTTTGGTTGAAGTCTCAGATCCACACATCATTGCTGAAAAAAGATCCCATCACCCTGAGTGAGAACCTTCTCCTCCAAATATAGCCCTCCCTCCATCTGGCTTCCCCACTTTTTCTGTCCTGTTGTGTGACTTACATTCACAGACTGGCTTGGCAGAACTCCAGCGGCCCACCTTGGTGCAGTTGCTGCGAGGGCTACCCACTAGACGAAAGCCAGGGTTGCACCGATACTCCACCCCGGTGCCCTCCACAGGCACCCGTTCAGTTCCCCGGACATGTACTTGCCCATTCTCCAGACTCAGATGCATCTTGGGACAGGTGCGTACTGTAAAAAGCAAGAAAAGAGAGAAGCCTCTGTTTTCAGCAGCACAGCCTAACACTACTGCAACTTAGTGTTGTAAATTTGGTTGGCTTAAGCAGGAGGGTGGAAGCTTTAACTTTCCAGATGTTTGGACTTCTGCTCAAAGCCTCAGCCAACTATCAATAATAAGGGATCAAGGCCCAAAACCTCTCACCCTCATAACCGCCAACATTTCACAGGAGAAAACCAAGACACATGTGGCCAAGCAACATTAGAAAGTAATCAAGATTTTAAGTTATTAATGAAGGAAGAACACACAAGCTAGGAGAGGCTGTAGCAGTCTGTTTTTGCCTGAGCCTACTGCAGTGATGGAGCTTGGAGTGCATGGGGGGGGAGGCAGAGAGAGGGGCAGGGCTACAGTAGACAGGGCATGGCTACGGCACATGGAGGAAGGGCTACAGTGCATGGGGGCCGGGCTATGCAAGATGGGGCAGGGCTACAGCGTGTGGGACCAGGCAAGCAAGGAGTTGTGGCACCCCCCCTGAAATTGCCTCTAGGGACACACTACCCCCATTGCCCCCCTGTCCCTACGCAACTGGCCTACTGGGAAGTATAAGATTCTGCTCCTCCTTTCTTCTCCCTGCTGCTGAGTTGAGTGCAAATTACTTTTGCACTTTGAACTTAGAGCCTTTCCTCGCTATACTGCTATAGTGCTATTATTCTACTTTCAACATCCTGTGGAATCCTGAGGTTTGCAGTTCAGGGAGAGGCGTTTGGAATTCTCAGCCAGAGAGCTCTTTGGCCTCAGTAAACTGCAAACCCCAGAATTCCACAGGAGGTTGGAAGTGGAATAATAGCACTATAACAGTGTAGGCTGAAAAGGCTCTTAGTCTGCAGCAGCTGAAGGAAAGCTGAGGACAAAGGGGCAAAGTGGGAAGGGGAGAAAGAAACAGGAGCATTTAAAAAGCAGTTGAAAAAGCAGGAAGGCAAAGGATTAATCAGGTCAGTCCTTGCCAAATCAGGACAGTTGGAGGGAATGCAGACATAGGCCAACATTTTAATTCAAGGTTGGGCATTATGTAGCCTTCGAGGCATTGTTGTACTGTAACTCTCAATACTCCTTGCCAGGGTGTGATTAATTAATTGGGACTGTCCCTGTCAAACTGGGACAGCTGGAGAGAATGTTAAAAACTAGGTGATGCTGTGTTTTTCATTATATTTCATCAGTGGAAGTTGCTTCCCCATTTCACCTGCTCCAGCACAGCTCTAGCGCTTTAGATTGATGCATACCAGGCAAAAATTCAACAGGTCAAGGTGCCCCCATCACACCGTCCCTATGGTGGGGTGAAGCTGAAAAGGCTCTTAGTCTGCAGCAGCTGAAGGAAAGCTGAGGACAAAGGGGCAAAGTGGAAAGCTGAGGACAAAGGGGCAAAGCTGAGGACAAAGGGGCACTCATGAATTTTTTCTGCCTATCATATAGATTTTTTTATTGGTTTGCTTATAGGATTTATACCTTCACCTTTTGATGTGAATAACAGGCAGACTACTGAAAAAGCATTAATATGACCACAAGGATAAAAAAACAAGCAGAGCCAGCAGACAAAAACAGCAGCTAAAGATCGATAAAAAGATGATGTTACCGATGTTAAAGGTACCCTAGCTCCGTTGAGAGCAGAGTCTTACCTAAGCTACTATAGCAGGAGTGGGAAACCTGTAACTCTCCAGAAACTGAACATCAATGCTTGACATTTCTTTGGTCACTCTGGCTCAGAGGAACTGGTCTCCAACAATATCTGAAGTTGCACAGATTTCCCATGCCGTTAGTAGAGGTTAGTAGAGTTAGTAGACTGTATCCAGGGTGCAAGATTTAGACTAGTAATGAAGGAACCAAACTATTTAGCTCTTTAGGCCAAATTGTCCCCCAGATGAATGATTCTCCATTTTTGGTCCCCTGGATATCTTGGAGTTCAATTCCTAGAACCTCTCACCATTGACAACGCTGGATGGCACTTCTGAGAATGGAAATCTGAAATGTCTGGAGGTCCTTCTTATCCACATGTTTATTTTGTTTTATTTTGTTTGTTTAGGACAGCGATAAACAACCGTGGAAGAGCAGGGGGCACATTAGCCCACTAGGAGACCTTGGAGGGCTGCCTGTCCTTGGCACCTGCTCCTGAAAAAAAATCCATTTTGTTGTCCCCAGATGTCTTGTAGGGGATAAGGGGGCATTTTTACCATGTTTTGAGCCTCCTCAGGCCATTTTAGATTCAGGAAAGCCCTTTTTTTTTTAAAAAAACAGAGCCAGCATGGTATAGAGGTTTGAGGATCGGACTATGACTGTGGGAAACAAGGCTTCAAATCCATTAGAGATGGGACGAATCCAGAATTTTCCGAATCCGAATCCATATCTGAATCCCTGGAAGGTTCTGGAATCCAGGAATCTCACGAATCTCAAATCTTTTGAATCCTTTTTTACAAAAGGGGTTAAAATGCAAGGGAAACAAACCACGTCTGCTGAACAGTGTTTTGAAGCAGAATTTGACATCTTTGTTTAATAAAAAACAAATTAAATAATAGTTTTCACTTTCAGGAAAACATACCCATATACTTCTTATTAAGAATTACATGTAATTTGGAAGTAGCTCCAGATGTTGGAGTTGACTCCTTGGTTGACCATTACAAAACAAAACAAAACAAAAGGGCAAGGATAATCTTGGGAAAGACACACTCTCTCAGCCTTAGCAAAAGCCTAGGCAAAGGCAAACCTGCCTCTGAAGAAATCTGGCCAGGACAATTGTCATAGTTTTGCCTTAGGATCTCGCCAGATTGAAAATGACATGAAGGCCCTTTCTACACAAGCAGGAAAATGTGGATTATTAATCTCACATTTTCCTGCCTGTATAAACAGGGCCACATACTACAGTACAGAGATAATCCAGGTCAAAACTGGATTTTTCTTTGCATAGCTCCTTATGGTATCCTGGGGTTTGTGGTTTGATGATGCACCCGCACACTTTGGCAGAGAAGGCTGAGACACCTTGTCCAACTACAAACCCCAGAATTGTGTATGAAAGAGCTTTGCAAGGGAGCCATGCAAATGATTTTTCTTCAGCTGTCCTTGAAAGCTCCAGAACACTGTACTTTCCAGTCAAGTCTCAAGTCCTGCAACAAGGAGCGCACTTTAAAAACAAAAACACCAGCCTCTAGCTCAGTCTCAATTCTCTACCCTGATGACCAGTCTCAAAACAAGGAAGGCACTTAACAAAACTAAACGAACACTAGCATCTAGTCCAGTCTCAATCCCTACCCTCCATTCTCAAGTCAAAAGAATAGTAAGAAGAGAATAATTACCTTGCAGAGGTAGGCAGCCACAGTGGCAGGCAGCAGGAGTGAGCTTGAGCCAGGGCTCTCGCGCTGGCTCAGGCCTCCTGACGTGCAGAAAAGCGGCTCTCGCTGGCCCTGCATGCCTGCACGGGCCTGATCCGGGGCACTCAGGCCCCAGGGCATGCAGTGATTTGAAAGATTCGATTCGCCTGTTTTGGCCCAGAGATTCCAATTCGCGAATCTCGAATCCTTCTCAAGGATTTAAGGATTTGGGTGGCCCATCTCTAAAATCCATGCTTAGCTATGGAAACTCTCAGGGTGAACTTGGACAGGTCACACTCTCTCAGTCTTAGAAGAAAGTAAGGGCAAACCTTTTCTGAACAAATCTTGCTAAGAAAACCCCATCATAAGTTCGCTTTAGGGTCACCAAAAATCAGAAACAACTTGAAGGCACACAACAATGACAGCTTTTTAAAAATATCAGGAAATGATGAGAAGCCACTTCCTGTTTACTTCTTGTTTCAAAAAAGATTAACGCAAGGTGGGCGTTGGGTATCCCCAAAAAGTGATGGAAATGTGCCCCAATGGCATTTCGGGGCAAGTCTTTTTGATAAAATCTTGCAAAAAAATTATAAAAAAATTATTTTCCTCCTGTGGGGCCTAGGAGGTTTCCAAACATGGTGAAAAAGCTCTTTATGTATGTTACAGAGCTTTTGCAGTCATTTGGAGCAAAAGTTCTTCTTGCAAAACTTTTAAAAATCCCTTCAGTGGTGTTAGGGGGCCACAAAAATGGTCATGGTGTTGGCCTGTGGCTTATGAGCCAACCCTTGCCCAGCCTTAAAAGAATGCCCTCCCTCTTCTATTGCACACCCATAAGACTCACAACAGCGGCTCTCCACATCACTGTCTGTCCATGTCCCGTTGGGAAGGCACTTGCGCACTTTAGGCCCCACAATCTCTCGTTCAGGTCGGCAGACATATTCAATCTCATAGTCAAAAGGCAGGAAGCGGGCTGTCTTCACCTGTTCACGGGTCAAGCCTCGGTAACGGATCCCGCCATCCCAAGGTGGAAAAATAAGTTTGCATCCTGGAGGAAAGGGGAAGAGCAGAGGAGAAAAGAGAAAGAAAAACAGGGATCAAAATCAATTTCCATATGAAATGTGGATTAAAAGGGGAATATAAAAGTAGCTCATATCATAAGATGGGGCGTGGAGCTATGATTTGGGATGGGGTAGAGATTTTCCGCATGGTATTTGCCATGTGAAAGGGCGCCTGGAGTGTCGTGCAATTGTGAGGAGCGATTTGCATGACACACTCACAATTGTGCAACACTCCAGAGGCCGGCAGGCACCAATCGCACACCTTTTCATTTTTGGCCAGAAGCCGAAAATGGTGTGCAATCGTGCATTGCTCCCAGACCCCGTGCGCAGTTACCTGGCGTGCAGAGCCTCCGGAGCCACGCTGGTCGCGCTTCTTGCCCCAGCGCAGCCTGGGAAACTCCCAGGCTGCGCTGCAGAAAGAAGAGGTGGGGCTCTCTTGTGAGCAGGCAGCTCATGTGGAGCTGAAGCAGCAGGGACGTGAGAGCCTCTCGCCAGAGGCTGCTCATGCGATCCTTGCCCCAGCGCTGGAAAAAGGTAAGGTATGGAAAGGGCCTTTGCCTCAAATTTCCATTCAGTCACAAAAGTATACAAGGTTATGTGGAACTAATTACTCTCTTCCTCCTTCAGCCTATGCTGTCTCACAGTAGTTTTGTGAAGACTTAGAACAGGTTGTGGGGGAATTGGCCATGCTTGCTGGGGGATTCTGGAAGTAAAAAAAATATATATAACTTTTACCAAATTTGTGTTGCACTGCAGATAGCTGGAATAAAGGTGGGAAAATAAGTAAACATTCCTAAAATACCAATTAATTAGTTCCTGGTGCGTATCAGGTCGAAGAATTTCTCCAGTCCAAAACAGCAGTCTTAGCAGCTGTAAAATGAGTAACAGGGTTTTATAAAATATACACTGATTTTACAGTCATTACATGGTCTGTCCCTGTAACTCCAGAAGTATTCCTCAGTGCAACCTGAAACCTGAATATCACCTAGTAGAACTGGATCTAATTAGGCTCGTTTCCTCCCACACACCTTCCTAAAACTGAGGATGCTTCCATATGGATAGTTTCTAGTTCTACCACTCAATAGGCACTGTGCAGTCTTTCTATCTCTTCTTCCTCAACAGACTTTTTGCATGTGTGTGTTGTAAGAAAAAAAAAAGGCAGAATTAGCAGCGGGAAAACTTGGGAGGGTTACAAATGGAAGAGGCCGCTGTCTGAACTCTCTCTCCCTTAAAAATTCTCTGTTTGACGCACGATAAAAAGCTTCACTTGGAATCAACCTGAGACTAAAGACAGACTCTGTGGCTTCAACGTCATCCCGCTTTCTTCTTTCTCATCCCACCCGCTTTGTGTAACATCCAACCTGACGGAAAGTTCCCTCATTATTCTGCATGTTCATTGGTTCTAATGAAGAAGAGTGCAGGGTCACTGAATGAGCTTCAGGGTAGAGGAGCAATTTGAACATGAATTTCCTCCATACTAGTCTGACGCCTCAACAGATCAATTCTCACAGTTCTTGGTAATGGCGGGATTTAAAGTGGGAGGAAACCAGTCTTCCAGCTTGTGGGCCTGATCTACACACAATTCGGGTCTCTATGATTTCATGCTGTAATTCATAGAATCACAGAGTTCAAGAGGGCTCTGTAGCATCTCCCCCCTACTTTCATCACCCCTCTATGATGAAAATCCAGAGTTGGAGCATTCCAAAAGGTAGTTAGTGAACTTCTACATTAAAACCTTCTGCAAGAAAGAGTCCACTGTCACTATAGTAATGCATGTAAGTGTGCAGAAGTATTTGCACATGGCAAAAGAGTTCTTTGTATCTCAGCTTGTTCAGTATGACGTACAATCAGTCCTCCACATTTACGGGTTTCACTTTTGCGGATTTGATTATTCACGGATTATTTGCTGTCATCTCTGGTGCCTCCCTATGCCAGTTTTAATAGGGACTGCAAGCCTCGTGAGGTTGAGAAACTGTGAACGAGGCTTGTAAGTTCCTATTAAAAATGGTGTGGGGCAGCAATGGAGGTGGCAGTGAGCCTCATCAGCTCCCCACTTCTGCCTTGTAAAGGAACCGTGATGCCTCAAAGGAATCCATGATGGGTTGAATATATAGTGATCATACTTTTTTTTGGTGTTAAATATGGTTTTGGAGGGCCTAGAGTTATTCATGGTTTTTTTACTTTCATAGGGGTCCTGTGCCCCTAACTCTAGCAAATGTGGAGGGATGACTGTAGTGTTAAATTCTGAAGTTTAAGTGTTTTTTAGGGAAGTTTCTGCAAGCATGCCCCCAAAGAAAGTACAAAAAGGTATGGAGTTGTGTTGATCCAACCAGTTCTTATAGTTTTAATTTATGCTAGGAACAGGTCTTTCGTGAAGTTAATGAATCTTTGGGTACATCCAGATTGATTGAAAAATCCCAGATTTTGTTCCTGTTCTTTCTGATTTTATAACTGGGTTAAAATAAAATGACCTTGGGAGCTAGTACAAAAATCCTCTGATTGTACTGGGAGCTGACAGAATATGTATGGATCTCCAAAATAAAACTGGAAAGAAGAGGAACAAAATCTGGGACCTTTTGGTCTTTTTAATCAATCTGGATGTGTTTTTAAGTAGTCTGGATGCTCCCTTAATTGCAATTTCAAGACAATAGGTACCCCGAAACACTATTCACTATTATAGGCATTGATATGTGTGCCTTCCAGTTATTTCCTACTTACGGCAAACTTATCATGGGGTTTTCTTGGCAGGATTTGTTCAGAGGGAGTTTGCCATGGCCTCCTAGTGAGGCTGAGAGAGTGTGACTTGCCCAAGATCACCTTGTGGGCTTCCATGACTGAGCTGGGATTTGAACTCTGTTCTTCAGAGTCCTAGTCCATAGCTCTAACCACTACACCGTGCTGGTTCTCTGTAACAGGCTTAGTTGACAACAATGTAATGTGATTAGAAGAGTCATATGTCACACATCTCTGCAGCTATTGTGAGGGTTGCAGCTAAACTCAGAGGGAACAGGGAAAGCCGGGGTGGGTAAGAGACAGTATCATTATCCCTGCTAATTAAAAAGCCCTAGTGCTTCAACTGTGAGCCTGATTCCAGTACAACACTGCTTATAGAGCATATTTTACATAGGCACCATATCTATATCTATCTGCCTGTCCGTTTGTCTGTCCATCCATCTGAATCAGTTTGATTCCCTACTTGGCCATGGAACCCCCAGTCACGTAGGGACAGGGGGTGAGGGAGACGGTGCACCCTAGGTGGCATTTTTTGGGAGTGCCACCACTCCTTGCCTGCCTCCCTACACACTGTAGCCATGCCCACACATGCTGTAGCTCTTCCCTCGCATGCTGTAGACCCGCCTCACATGCCATAGCCCTGCCTACATGTGCCATAGCTCCACCCCCACCCCTACCCCATTCGTACCAAGCTACACCACTGGGAACTTCACTGGGTGACCTTGGGCATGTCACACACTCTCAGCCCCAGAAAGCTCCATGGTAGGTTTGCCTTAGGGTTGCCATAACTCAGAAATGACTTGAAGGCACAGAACAACAACAACCCTGTATAGAGATCACCAATGCAGAGTGAATTGAAATGATCTTTTCCCAAGAGCAAACTTAATGCACTGGGTGTGCAGCCACTGAGGGTTGCTGATTATCCACTGTCTCAGCCCACTCAGGGAGTATTTTCTCACATGCTCACAACCAGTCAGGGAGCCAGGGAAGCAGAGGAGTGGTACCCTTTTCCTCACCACATGGGAAGATGTACCAGACAGATGGTGGCTCCCGATATGGATGTGGGCCCACAAATTGCTACTTGGTAAATGGCCATCTGTATAATAAATATAACAAGTTATTCTATATACTTCATAAAGGCTGGAGGTGGGGTGGGAGAAAAAGAGAAAAGCACCATGACTACCAGAGTGCCTTGGCATTACTTTTGATGGGAAAAGGAGAAAGGAGCCCTGACAAGGAAGAAGAAGGTAAGTGTGGAGCAGACAGAATGTTATGAACTGGGAAATTTTGGGTCCAAGTGCCTACTCAGATGCAATAGAACTTGGGTGGTATCCTATGCCAGCTGCCAGCTAAGGCTTACAGCTCTACAATTAGAGTCTTTTATTGGCAGCCACGAGCAAAGTTTGTAACACTTTGTTAACTAGTTACCAGACTGTTTTCACAGTCCTAGTCGATAGTAAATTCACCACAACAGTCCAGTAGCGAAATCCACATCCAAGGCAAGGGGCAAGGTTTTAAGGAACACAAGCAAGGAATCCAAACATGAGGAGTACTGCTTCTACTGATAAGATCAGTTGTCTGCAATGGCTTCTTCTCATCTCTTTCCCTGTTTATATAGGCTGACAGCCTCCCCCATCTGTTTGCCTAATTGATGCATTTTTACCATATAAACTCTCCTGGGCTCTCACTTTTTTACCTAGCCTGGCTGTAGTAAGTATTGTCCCATTCATGTCTCTGGGAAGGGTCCTGTCTGGGTCCTGGGATGGGGGTATGACAGGTGGCCTGCTGGTGCTGCACCAACCATTTTCTCTCTGCCTTGAGCGGTGGTTTACCACTTGTGTCATGGAGGTTGCCAGAAAGGATTAGCTCACATGCCGTGGGGAATTAAATTAACAGGTAGGCTCATTGTGAGCTCACGACCCCTCTGCAAAATGGGTGACCTCATCGGGTGGTGAGTAATTCCGATGCAAGAATGCAGCATGATTACCTGTTCTTAAAATAAAATTACCCATTCTATCTTTGCCTGAGTCATTGCACTCTTTGAAACTGAAGGAGCACAGGAAACAGAGATGGGGACAGGAGCCCAGTTGGGTCAGTGGGCTTAGATCAGCAACCTGTTTCCCATAGTTGCCAGTCAGATACCTCTGGGAAGATCACAAGGAGGACATAGAGATTTCAAATATGTCCTGTTCATCCTCCCGCAAAACCTGATATTCAGTGGCATGCTGTTGTTGTCAGGGCTGGACCAAGACATTTTACTTTCTGGTATGGAGAATAATATGTTCTTTCCCCTTTTCTTGTAGAAAATAAATAAATAACAAAACTGGCAGTTCACTCTAATTTCATCACTGGTGATGGGAAACCATCTTCTACTTCCTCAGAAGGCAGCACGCTGGCTTTGAGAAGTGCAAGATAGACTACATTCTATGAGCAGCTCTCTCCTTTGAAACTACCTAGTACTCCACATCACTTGCAGCCAGAGCTTGGGAAGATTCCTTTTAAAATGGGTGGGAATCTTGCATGCCTCCAGATGTTGTTGCATTGCAACCCACAGAATTCCCTCTATTGGCTTTACTGACTAGAGCTGATGGGATTTGCAGACCAACAACATCTGGAAGGCTGCATGATCTCCATTCCTCCTTTAAGTCCTTAAGTCTGTCATTACTTGTTGATCTTTTTCAAACAGCAGCATGCCATGTTAGTCATCAGTTATGAATTGCTAATATGTTACTTTTAAATTACTTTTTAATATCAATAGTGTTTTAAAGCCTTCCAAATCAACTGCCGAACAATGCTTTGGAATAACTAGCAAATATTGCTTGTTAAGAGCAATATTAATATGATTGTTGTTGTTATGTGCCTTAAAATTTCTGAATTATGGCCACCCTAAGGTGAACCTATCATGGAGTTTTCTTGGCAGAATTTATTCAGAGTAGGTTTGCCACTGCTTTCCTCTGAGGCTGACAGAGTGTGTCTTGATCTTGCCCAAGGCTACTAAGTGGGTTTCCATGGCTGAGCAGGGATTCAAACCCTGGCTTCCAGAGTTGTACCCGATGCTTAAACCACTACGTCACACTGGCTCCATGGCTGATGTTAAAATGAATTAAATTGGCTATTGTTGCTCCAAAAAGTAAGTAAGGATGAGTAACATTGTTAATTTTAACACATTATTTCCAAGCTCCTGCTTTGGTATCTCAGACAACTGCCTCATGATATCTAATAAAAGGGCCAGCCCTAGTGAGTATGATAGTTCCATATTCTGTGACTCAAATATAAAGAAAAAGATTTCTGAACATGAAATATAAATCTTGTTCGGGTGAAGGAGAGAAGGAATGCCTCCGATTTGGGTTTACAAAACAAAACAAAACAAAACAAAAAAAGAGAGTGCTCAGCTACTGCAGATTTTGAAAACTTCAGCTTTGTCTCTCTCACATGATTATACTGTGGATAAAAAGGAGAGAATCTGATGTAACTATCAGTTTAGTGATACTATAAGGAATCTGTACAGTTGCTTTTGGGCACAGGGAGTTCTGGAGACAGCTTGGTAGGAGAGGGAAGAAGCCAGGGATTTGCAATGAACTCTGGGACGAGAAAAGGAAGAGGAGAAAATTAGGGTAGTTTACAGATGGCTTTGTTAAAGAAATGGGTCTTATTGTCAGGCAGGAGAGAAGTACAGCTGTAATCAATCACTAACACCATCACTGTGTCCAATCTAATAAACCTAATGTATTTAAATACAGAAAAGTTAATTTAAAACACACAAAAAAACCAAGTTACTGAAATCATTTACTAATGGTCAAATTGATATTGCTGCTGAATCACATTGGACTCTTCTTTGTTGGCTACACATGGGATCCCTGGATATATTAGTTGGCTTAAGACTTTTTCTGCCTAAGATGGAGCAGCAAATGGTTCCTCACCCAAGTCAAAGTGCAGAGTACCTAGCCAAGTTAGCATCTGGCTCTCCTTCCTCAGTCAAGGTATATAATAACCAAAAACAGCCAAATTATTTTGGCACAGAAAGCAGAAAAAAAACCTAGCATTCATTCCCATTCCTGCCAAAAACAAAACAAACCCCCTTACAATAATTAGAAATTGAGTTGCTAACAATTTTCTTCCTTTTCATGGCAGCCCATATTTCCTACCTGAGCCAGTTACCTGATTCTGTTTCATAAAGGTATAACTGAGATCCTAAATAAACAAAGGATATGAAGTTATGCTCTTGTCTTTGTTGTTAGGAAGAGGTGAGTTACCTCCTTCACCAGGAGCAATTCAAACAATCACATTGAGAAGAAAGTTTTCAAAATCCACCTCCTGAAGTTTAAAGTTTGGTTTAAAAGTAGGTAGCTATAAAGACATGGTGGCCATGTTATAGGGCTGTTTCTTTACCATGGATTAGGAGTGTGGAGTCAGGGCAAATTCCGCATCTCATGGAATACTTGTCTAGTACCACTGGTCCCAGACAACTATAAACCATTCCTGTTGAGCTTATCTGTCCCTCTGAGGAGGAAACTCTCCCTCAGAGGGATAGAAAAACTCTAGAGAAATGGCTTTCAGCCATATGGGGTAAATTGTCTGAGGGGAAAACCCTCCTTCAGAAAGACAGAAAAGCCCAACAGAAATGGCCTCAAGCTGTTTTGGACCAGTGTTATGGGAAAGGGTTTTATGACGTGAAGAAGCAGACCCAGCACCAAACTGTTGTTGAATTGTTGTTGAAGTTGTCAAGTCAGTTGTAACTTATGGTGGCCTTATGAATGAAGGACATCTGGTTACTAACAACCCTGCCAAGGTCTTGCAAAATCAGGGCCAGTGCTTCCTTGAATGAGTCTGTCTCCTTATCAGTGGTCAATAAATAATCTCCCATCACATGCCCACCAATGTTTTTAACTAGGTAATCTTAAACCTGCCCTTCTTAGTGAGATATGAAAGCTTTCTTCCCAATAGGATTGTGCATAACTTGTTTTGATCTTGAAGAAGCTGGCTCACAGAATGAGCTACCATACTCTTACAACCACCTAAGTATAAGGTGTTAGGTTTCAGAAAGTGGCTGACATCACTGGCCATTTCCGCACTAGACTGTTATAGCACTATTATTCCACTTTCAACATCCTACGGAATCCTGGGGTCAAAGGCCCCTCCCTAAACTGCAGACCCAGGATTCCATAGGACGTAGAAAGTGGAATAATAGAGCTATAATAGTCCAGTGTGGAAATGGCCACTGTCAGCCCTATGGCTAAGGTATGTCTTCAGGGCAGAAATCCTAGTCCCCAGTTAGTAGAATGCGAAGGAAGGTCTCAAATGCAAACAAAGCCAGCTTACCACATTTTGAAATAAATGACCTAACACACATTACCCACTAGGGAGCACCCCCTGCCTATATGACTATTAAATCCAGAATCTAAAATTACCTAATTGCACCATTAGATTTGGTGGAGGTCTTGGCCGGTGTGTTGGTGATGAGTAATAATAATGAGAAATGACTGGAAGGCAGTGAGATAATTAGCAGTGTCATAGAGAATGCTTTAGGCACTGCGGGCTTTATGAGAAAATTCATGGGGGAAGGAGAGGCAAGCATGGCTGGTCCTACTGTTAGACAGCATGAGACAGCTGCCTCAGAGAGCTGTGTTGGAATCTTGTGAAACGGCAGCATTGTGAAAGAATGTTATTGTTGATGACAACAAATTGTTAGTGCCAGTGACGAAGGGAATGGGAAATGTGCGTAAGGCATTTTCTACCTTCTATGTCAAAATAACTTGGCCGGTGCTGGGTAGTATACACCTTGACTGGAGGAAGGGCACCACATGCTATTCTGCCTGAGACAGCAAAATGCCGTAGGCTACCTTTGAAGGTGAAATGTTTGTGCACAGCTGTATGTGTGCCTGCATGCATGGGGGTGTAAAACAAGGAATATTCTGATTCCTGACCTGTGTCATCCCATATCAAATAATAAACTTTTAGGCCATTTCCACACTACATTGTTATAGGGTTATTATTCTCTTTTCAACATCTTGTGGGAATCTGGGGTTTGTAGTTTACTGAGGCCAAAGAGCTCTCTGGCTGAGAATTTTAAATGCCCCTCCCTAAACGGCAAACCCCAGGATTCCATAGGATGTTAAAAGTGGAATAATAGCACTGTAATAGTGTAATGCAGAAATGGCCTTAGATTTAGAAGAGACCACAAATGCCAACTAGTCCAACCTCCTGTCATGTAGAAATGCACAACTACAGCACTTCTGAAAGATGGCCATCCAACCTCCTGCCAGGTAGGAATGCACAATTACAGCACTTCTGAAAGATGGCCATGCAACCTCCAAAACAGTCCATTCTACTGTTGAAAAAAACCTGTATTAATGTTTAGATTGGACTTGTCTTTTCTTGCAATTTGACTCCATTGGTTCATTTTCTAGTCTCTGCCTTGAAACCTAGGGAATTGACCACTGTGAAATTTTCTGTGCAACACACTGTTGCCAAGGTCCCTGCTGGCTGAGGGAGATGGGAATTGTGCTGGGGCTTGCCACATTGAGACTCTCATTTAAGATGACTCTTGGAAGGCTGCAAAGAAGATTTAAAAAAAAAAATCTCCTCTGGCTTCTCTGTTACTGTAGGTTTTATTTGTGCCCTGACTGAGCAAAGCCAAATTTAAAAAGGAAGGGAACAGGTGTGCTAATCATAATGTACCACAGGAGAGAACCTGAACCATGCATGCAAATCAAGTAATTATTGTACAGCACACTGCGAAAATGCCTATTGGGGACTGGCTTTTTTTCATAGCCACATTACATGAATTATACAGAATGATTTGGAGAAAACAATGAGGTACTGATTACCATCAGTACCTCACAGACAGATTTATTTTTGTGCTCACAATGTGGCTGGATTTATGTATGGCTGCTTTCTTAACATGATTGCCAACTTTTCAAGTGGCTCTTGATGCTATGCCTTTAACAGCAACATGATGAATGTTAAATGGTAGTCTTTGTTTCTGTGTTATGGTATCTGGAAGTCTATTGGAGCATGCACAGGTTTCCTGGGAAGACATTCATGATTTTAGCACAAAAAGGAAACCACAGGGGGAAGAGAGAATAGATCTATGCCATACCTTAGAAACTAACTGATTTATTTTAGAATGAACTTTCACGGATTCAATCTACTTCTTCAGATACACTGATGGGACACAATGCAAGTATTTAGGGTGGGATCAGAGTGTAGATAGGACCCAAAAAGATGCAAATTGTGAAACTGGCAATAAACCTTTAAAGAGTTGTTTAACATGATGCAGTTCTTTCAAGCAGTTGGCCTGTTACTCTGGAGATGTGAAAGCAATATATTCTGCATACCTGAAAGTCAGTTCCCTTGAAGCAGGGAAATTTTCTGAGGACAATCTTTTTATTACATGTGTAAATGTGATGAGACTTGTATATGACTAAGGCCATTTCTGCATTAGACGGTTATAGCGCTATTATTCCACTTTCAACATCCTATGGAATCCTGGGGTTTGCAGCTTAGGGAGGGGGCTTTGAGGCCCCTCCCTAAACTGAAACCCCAGGATTCCATAGGATGTTGAAAGTGGAATAATAGCACTATAACAGTCTAGTGCAGAAATGGTCTAAATGTAGCATGCTGAGAAACCATGCTCTCTGCTCATACTTCTGATAAATAGATTGGCATTTATGTATATATATCCAAATCCAGCTGTTTCTCATTTCCAATTTTTAGCATTTGGCAAAAGTGAGAAGTGATCTGGCAGGCCTCACAAGAAATTGGGAAGAAGACAGCCATGAAGGGGACTGGTAATAGGGTTGCCCTTGGGATCAGAAAGTGCTACTTGAATTACAAATACTCCAGTCTAATCCCTATTATGAACTTCTTCTTTTGTTTGAGATAAATCTGTGAGACATTCCTTCCATACACACTCTTGACTATGCCTTGGTCCTTTTCCCTGAAAACTTACCACAGTCTATACTGAAAGCACGTTTCAAGATGGCTGCTTTGCATTCTGCTTGTCTCAGTTGACTCTGAATGGAGGGGGATAGCCTCAGTCAGCTGGGGGGTCATTTCAATTGAATCTCAGTCTCTTCACAGCTATGCGATTTGCTGTAATCTGTCTACATATGCATGGTAGGGCTGCACACAGGGCTCTAGTCAAATGTCTGCAGCAGTGTTGATTAGAACTTGGACAGGTTACTTTTTTGGATTACATCTCTTGAAATCCTCCAGCTGCAGGCTGCGTTAGCTGAGTGAAGGGTACTGGAAGATGGAGTCCGAAATAAATTGTCCAAGCTCTTGGATCAGCTGTTTGATGGTGAGTCAGTCCCCTGCACTTTATCCTGAATAGGTGATTGATACAACTTAGAGTACTTAGAGGAGACTACCTATTCATGGCCCTAGGTGGTTGATGTGTTGGGCATGATCCAGCATACTTCCTCATTTGTTCTTCATCCAACTAGGCTGGGATATTGTCTTTCCCCTCTCCCCTCCTCAATACTACCCACCTTTTCTCCAAGGAATTCAGTTTGGCATACATTTTCACTCGCTCCATGATCGTCCACACAACTCCTTGAGATAGATTAGTTAGTTACTGACAGTTACTCTGGATCATCCAAGTGAGTTTCATGGTCAAATGGAGATTTGAACTTTGGCCTCCTCAGTCCCAGCCCAAAACTCTCTCCACTGCTTATTCAAATACATGATGTCATCTGGAGTGGTTGGCTTTTTAAAAAAATGGAATCGTTTGGATCTTATTAAAAGCCCTCGGGTTGGGGTGACCTAGAAATTTTTCAGAATAAAGCTATCCAGTCTCCAGCCATCAGAATGCTGGGAACAGAAAGGCTGCTGCGTTGGATCAGATTACAGGCCCATCTAGTCCCAGCACGCTGTTCCCAGCAGTGGGCAGTCAAATGCCCCGGGAAGCTAGAAAATAGGACATGATGGAGATAGCCGTCCCCTGTTGTTTGTCCCTAGGATCTGATAATTATGTTAGCTGTAATGAAGGGAAACTGCTCAGCGGCCTCCTTGACAAAGACAATTGCCGTGTAATTAACAGGCATTCAAGTCAGTTTCATTTCCAGACAAAGATACAGCAAACCACCAACCACATTTTTTTTTCATATTCATTAACAACATTTATCCACATCAAGGCAGGGGGAAAAAAAAGTAAAAAAGGAGCACAGATTTCTGCTATTGTTGCCTGCTCCATTGAGTTCTGAAAAGCCTGTGACTCCATCTGGCCTTCTGAACCAAACCTTAAATTGCCACCATGTGGAATCTGAAGCAAACATATGACCTTATCAAATCCAATCTTTCAGTATGATTAAAGAACAAACAAACTGGTGCCTTGGATTGAGAGGGAAGAATAAATCAGGGGTGTCATGGCAGCTTTGCCACACAGGAAAACTGCCTGCTTTCAGCCTGCACATCAACAAACTGCAAGCCACCCCCCTCCCCCGGTTTCTTTTCATTTTGACTGGACTGAATGAAAAGACAAAGGAAGATCAAGGCTGAACTAGATGTTGGACATCAAACTGGAATGTGGAAACTCAAACCTGAACCCACCCAACACCAACACAACAGCAGGGGGAAGAGCATGTTCTGACATGACAGTGGCATCTGCTGGCTTCCATGAACCTATTTCAGGTTTCAGCCTAAAAGCAGCTGTCTGGGTTGATGACCTTTTTTTTTGGCCTTAGTGTTCAGCATCTTGGATTGTCCCTTTAAAGTTTGGTCTGAGGCCCTTTTTGCACTGGAGAGTGCACCATTTTTACCTGGGGTCCCTCCCAAAACTGCAAACCCCAGGATTCCAGAGGATGTTGAAAGTGGAATAATAGTGCTATAACAGTCCAGTGCAAAACTGGCCTTAGACCCACTGACATGGAAGCCACCACTGCCAGTGAATGGGAGATGTCACTGAGAGATATTCAAGGTCCTCCCTCCATATTCCAACTGCCTCTTCTGTAACCTCTGAGGAATAGCCCTCCCTACATATTCCTAGAGAATATCTCAAATTTCAGAAAACATGGTGGTGGTAGAAACATTCCAATTTATTTATTTCTTGCTGGGCATAGGAACGTGCCTTATACTGAGCCAGACCATTCCTCCATCTGATTCATTACTGTTGATGGTGACTGGAAGTATTTCTCCCGGGTTTCATTCAGGATTCTTTTCTAGTCCTAACCGGAGATGCTGGGGATTGAAGTAGGGAGCTTCTGCATACAAAACGTGCACTCCGCCACTGAGCAACAATTCTTCTCTCTCCCCTCCTGCTTTTCCCTCATTGGTAGTCCCAGATGTGTGTTTGCCATGACAACAGACCAATGAAGGAGAAAAACAGGAGAATGAAGGAGATTGCAACAGAGAAAGGGGGTTGTCTGGTGATTTTTGGAATTGTAGTCCAAAAGTTCTACATACAGTGCCCTCCCCATAATGAGAGTGCATAAGGAAGCAGTGTTTCCAAGGTCTGCTTATATGATGGCAAAGGAAACATCATTTTCTGCTGCAGTGCTCTGCATGACCTAACTGCCACCATCTCTTCTGCACCCAGTCAAAACTTTTGTTTTTTGCTGAGGCATTTTCAGCTAGAGTTAGTGTATTACTATAACCATAACACCGTATTATTATGAGCTTTTGCTGTATAGTCTGATATCAATATGATTGCTTTTACTCATGCCCACTGTACAATAAACTCTAAACCTTTAAACTTTGAAACAACACAATTTTAAGGGCAATATAGTCATATCCATCCTGGAATTGTGAAAAAACTAAGCAACACTTCTTTCTCTAGCTGAAGTAAAATTATGACTTGTGTAATTGGCAGAGAAAAGGTATTTTTTTTTATCCTGGCAAGATTTTGGAAACCAAGTGGCTGCTGAAGAAGAGGCTTTAACTGCAGGTGCTGCACTTTAAAACTAAACCTCTTTTAATTTGCAATTTTTAATACTTGTTGTTGTAATGTGCTACCTATTTGGCTTTGACTTATCGTGACCCTATGAATGAAGGACTCTGTTATTAACAGCCCTGCTCAGCTTTTGCAAGCTCAAGACGGCGACTTTCTTGATTAAGTCTATCCACTTGTAATGTGGTTTTCCTTTTTTCCTATTGCCTTCATATTTACCAAGCATTATCATCTTTTCCAATGACTCATGCCTCAGGATGTGTCCAAAGTACAATAGCCTCAGTTTAGTAATTCTCTAAATTAGGAGCCTAAAAATGTACCAAAAAATGCCTCTATACCTCTAGAGGGTGTTTGGGAGCATTTGGGGCCAAAAATGATTTTAGTTTTTGTGATGGAGAGGGAAGGATTAAAACTGGAACTCTAAGGGCTTTTTTGCACCGTGGGAAGAAAATGCGCCAGTCTGTTACTCACCGGATTGGCGTGCTCCCTCCGATGATCCACGCTGATCCAAAGCAGTGCGTGGCCACGCTACACACTGCTCCGGGGATGAAAACGGCGGCTTCCGGTTGGTGGAGGCTCTCCACAACCGGAGAAGCTCGCCAGCCGGAAGCCTGCCCCGGAAGATCTGCAGCCTCGCGCTGGTGCGAGCCTACAGATCTACACGGGAGTGCAGCAACGGAGTGGGGTGTGCTGGGCTGTTGAAAGACCTGTTTTAAGTGGTCTTTCAATAGCACAGCGAACCACTAGTTCTGGTCGTTCCGGAGCGGGCTGAAGTCTGAAACTACAGAAAGTAGTCTGGACTCAGTTCTCCCCCAAGTGAAAATGTCCTCGCTGGAGGACGCGCTGCCCCGTTGTAAAAACAAAATGCGGAAGAGGCCTAAGGCAGCAGGTGGGCAATCTGTCCTCCAGATGTTTTTGGCTATAACACTGATCATCCCACCCAACATGGGCAATGGTCAAGTATTGCAGGAGCTGTAGATCATAACATCTGGAGGGCCAAAGATCATCGAGGCCTGCTCTAATGGGCAGACATATAGAAGCAAGAAAGAGAAAGGAAAGTCTTACCTTCTGTAATGTTCAGATGAAGTGCCCCCTGCACAGGCTGTGATATCGCCAGCAAGCTCAGTGCTAGGAGAAATGGCATCTGAGGACAGGAAGAGAATGGTTGCCAGTACAGATATGACACTGCAGTACAATCCTATCTATCTGCAATTTATTGTCTACTCCAAGAGTGATGTGCTGTTACCATGTTATGAAAAAATAATAATCATCTTCATCATCCTGTTCTACACTAAGGTAACTTATATTTTGTGCAGCATGTAGAGGAAATCTGAATGTGTTCAGACAAATTTGCAAATAAAGCACAGTTTGTGTACATCGACAAAATTTGCATAATGTATTGTCCTTCTGCCAGTCTCCGAGACCCATAATATTATGCTTTGCATAGAATAAGTTCTTGTAGATTTAATGTTTGTCATATATCCAGTTAAAAGAACCTCAAGGAGTGGGGCTCAGAAAGATCTCCCTTTGCTTTGAGACCTTTTCTGGTGGGCACTGCAAATCAAAGCAAGTTCTACTAAGCTAAAAGAACCAGCAGCATACCCTCCAACAGTTCACAGATGAAATTGGGATCTGCGTGGACAAGCAACAGCATAGTGTGGTCAAGATGGCAAAAATCAGAACACACGAGCTAGGAGAGGTTGCAGCAGTTTGCTTTTGGCTGAGCCTACTGGGAAGGACAAGAATTCAGCCCACCTCTCCTCTCCCTCTGCTGTATTAACTAAGTAACACTTTAAAAATGCCATCTGCAAAAATTTAGAGTAGTTGATGATTTATTCATTCATACACTTGCATGATTCATCCCCCCACTTAATTTTGCTGCATATTAGTAATATGTTATCCTGAACCAAGCCTTCATACCTATAGACTCCTTGCTGTCATCATAGCACAAGGATGAGGGGATAGAATTTCAGCAGAAAAGCAATGAGGGACAGGGTGGTTAATTCTTTCCCCCAATTCATGTTTCTGACCACTTCCACCTTACACTGTTATAGTGTTATTATTCCACTTTCAACATCCTATGGAATCCTGGGGTTTGCAGTTTAGGGAGAGGCCTTCAGAATTCTCAGCCAGAAAGTTCTTTGGCCTCAGTGAAGTACAAACCCCAGAATTCCACAGGATGTTGAAAGTGGAATAACAGCACTATAACAGTGTAGTGCAGAAATGGCCTCAGTTTCATTGCAAGCTGCTCCCAGGCTTTGGAATTCTCTTCCTGGGGTGCCTCCGTCCTCGCTCTCCTTCTGTCAGGAAGTAAAAACTTCCCCATTGTGAGAGGCTTTTACTATTACTATTACTACTATTACTAAATTTTGATTTCCCACCCGCCTCTTTCCAAGTCTTGAGGCAGGGTACAACATAAATTAAAATACAATTAAAAACACATCATACATTAAAAGACACTAAAATACATAAAGCCATTTAAAATACAAATATCACTTAAAATGTATCATAATTAAAACAAACCGGTTAAGCCTGCTGGAAGAGACAGGCCTTTAGTACCTTTTGAATTTGGACTGATTGTCTGATGGTCTTTTAATGCTGCACTGTTTTGTTCTTTGCCCCCTCCTTTCTGCCTTTTATTGAATTTGTTAATAATTCTATCCATTTTTAAACTGCATGTTAAAAATAACTTGTCTTTCTATGTATTTATACACACACACACACACACACACAGCCTTTCCCCCAAGATTGAGACTCAAAGTGGCTTACATATTAAAAAGATTATAATTAAAAACATACAAAAAGTCAACATCAAAACCAAATCAAACTATTAACAACGATTAACAATAAAAGCATACACTCCAAAAATATTTTAGGAAGTTAGATATAAAAACAATATACAGTCAGCCCTCCACTTTTGTGGGTTTGACTTTCATGTATTTTATTATTTGTGAGTTTCTTCAACCATTTCCCCCATCTCAGGGGCTTCTTTTCTGGGGAAACTTCCCTCTCAGTGGCTCTGATCAGGCTACACAGCCCTTTAAAAAACCATCTCTGGCCAACTAAGGATGGCTTGCAGCCCAATTTCTCAGCACCACAAACCCTCTCCCAATGCTCCCCACACCCAGGGAAGGAGATGGGTGAGAGAATGGAAGTATAGGGCCACCATATTGATCCATACCCCTTTCCTCGCCTTTCCCTGACCTGGGCCATTTCCGCAAGACACTCTTACAGCACGATGATTCCACTTTCAACCTCCTATGGAATCTTCGGGTTTGCAGTTCCGGGAGGGGCTGGCTGGCCCCTCCTGGAACTGCAAACCCCAGGATTCCATAGGAGGTTGAAAGTGGAATCATCGCACTATAAGAGTGTAATGCGGAAATGTTCCTGGTTATGACCCTGGGTGCTCATTCTCCCCATCATGTTTCAGTTTTCTTCCCACAGACAGACACATATTTTGATACTTGCGATTTTTCAACTTTTGCAGTGGTCCTGCAGACCTAATGCAAATGAGGACAGCAGACTGTAATACATACAGCTCTTTTGTTAAAAGCCTTCAGTACTAAAAGCTTGCCGAATTAAAAAAAAAAGTCTTTGCCTGCTAATAGAAGGACAGAAATGAAGGGGCCATTTTGGCCTCCCTGGGAAGGGAATTCGAAAATCTGGGGGCAGCCATGAGAAGGCCTCTCTTATGTTCCCATGAACCATACCTATGAAGGTGGCGGGAGTGAGAAAAGGGCCTCTTCTGAGGATCTCAGGCTTTGGGCAGGCTCATATGGGGAGACATGGTTTTAATTTGTATAAACTGCCTTGAGTCCCGGGATTGGGAAAAGACAGAGTACATATGAAATGATGATGGTATAATCCAGCCACTTTCTCTCCTGTAGAGTTTTAAGTCAGGTGTTTTCTTTTCTTTTTAGAAAGTAGATTTGTTTATTAAATTGATAATGTTACAGCAAACAAAAATACATCAAATTATGATGTAAAAAATTACATCAAACAAAAACAACAGTAACTCCTCTTGCCCCTCTGCCCCACTCAGTGACTAATACAACAAAGAAAAGCGAAAGAAAAAAATGCGGTAAAATTGGTTCTGGCTCTCAGTCCTCCCACTTTCATATAAATTTTAACACTATAATAACAGAGTCCATATCCAAATATCCAAATTAATCCTTCCCCTTCAAACTGCTTGTATTTTGACCATTCTAATCTATATTTATCTGGAATGCTAAGGTCTGTGTTTCCATCATTAGCATATTGAATAACAGGGTATCTACCTCAATGAAATGCATCTGGCTGAGCTTTCCCTTTGATTCAGTAAAATATTACAGGACAGTTTTTCAATAATGGGTAGAGACAGTTGTTTTTAAGGGTACAGGTATGCCTTGAATGTAGGTGGGGGGTGTGTGTCAGGAGGAGGAAACCTGAAACTGCAACAGAGAAGTGAAGCAGTTGCTGCTCTTCTCCAAAGCTGCTTTTCCCTAGAAAAGTAGATATTCTTCCTCAAAAAAGTATATGTTGGGATTTGAATACAGGCATCTGTGTGCAATGTGTTGTTTGGCCCACAGAGTAGAATCAGAAGAACACGCTGTCCAGAAGGACCAGCTGTTGTGGGCTACCATCCCAAGCGCCAGGACTTGTTGACTTTAATTCTCAGCAGGATTTGCTTCTGAGTAAACAAAAGATAGATGGAACTGGGTTATGACAGCAGCTGTGCTTCCTCTGTTTCTGATGTTAGGTGGATGTGGAAGTTAAGGGGAGGACAGCACACACAGCAGATTTGTGAAAGGTGCAGTCTTGCTTTTAAGGAGAACTGCCCTTCTTCGAGACATCCGGGAGCACAATTCTCCTTAAAAACAAAACATGCGGCTCCTTTCCCATGTGCCTTGGTTGCTTGCCATTGCCAATGTAGCGGTAGTCACTTCACTGCTAACAGCTGGGGTGGAAGGTTCTTGTAACCCAACGTAGGGCCCCAGCCAGTGGCAGCTGGTGGCTTCCATCTTAGAATCTTTTCTGGGTTTTAATCTGAGCTTTGAATGACACAGAACCCTATTCTCCTACTAATTTCCACATCTTGGATAGCTTCCTTAAATTCCAGATGGAAACCAAGGCCATTTCTGCACTAGACTGTTATAGTGCTATTATCCCATTTTCGACATCCTCTGGAATCCTGGGGTTTGCAGTTTAGGGAGGGGTATTTAGAATTCTCAGCCAGACAGCTCTTGGGGCTCAATAAACTACAAACCTCAGAATTCCACAGGATGTTGAAAGTGGAATAATAGCACTATAACAGTTTAGTGAGGAAATGTCCCTAGAGTGGATTCATTGCAGAACTGAGATGGAAAGCCACCAGTTTCCTTTGGCCCCCAATGCCCAGATGTTGCCTACTCCCAGAGCAGATCATCTAAACTCACCAGAGAAATAACATCTGGGGCAAAATGTAGGCTTGTGACTCTAACATCATCACGTTTTTTCTCCTGTATGATTTTAAACATCTTTGCCTGATGAAGAAGCCGGTGAAACTTTGATGACGTGATAGAAGGAAATGCAAAGAAAAGAGAAAGGGGAGTCCACTTGAATGCCATGTAATACCAGAGTGAAGAACGATACAGAAAGAACTGGTTTGAACCTATAGAGGCTGTATAATGAGAGAGGCCCACACACTGTAGCAAAAAGTTACATAAGACAGAGGACCAATCCAAGTCAAAAGAAATTGCTAGAAGCTTTGCTGAAAAATTATAAAAGAGCTGTATAAGTTGTTATGGGTGTGGGACCTGCTTTGTGAGCTATCACTAGGTTGCACCTGGTTGCGCAGACAAAAATAAAGCTGTTCATGTTGGGATCCCTACCTTGGTGTGGTGTTTGGCTTATTGCACTAGGCAAGCAAACTCCACATTTGAGCACCAACAACTTCAAAAGCTTACATGATGTATTTTCTGTGTTTTCGTTGGCCAATAAAGGCATCACTCCTTTGTGGATTTTTTTTTTTTTTGTATAGTATTTTACTCCCAGAGTAGTTACTCAACATGTGGAGCAGGACATTCAGCAAGGCAGTTTGCTATACGCTCACACTTCAGTTCTACAAATGGTGTGAACTCCAGGGTTGCCAAAGTGCTAACCAAGGTTTTGGCTTCCTCAGAATGAAGTAGTGGAGGGTTATGACTTTTTCTTTTGGAAATACAGTTTATTTTCAAGAGCTACAATGGTGTAGGACACCAGGAAACAAGAGTTCAACACTGCTTGGCTTTGAAACTCACTGGCTAAACCCTGGGCAGGTAACACTCCCTCAACCTCAAAGGAAGGCAGTGGGAAACCTCTTCTGAATAAATCTTGCCAAGAAAGCTCTGTGATAGAGTCTCCCTCGATCAGAGTTGACCTAAAGGCACACAACAACATAAGATTTATTTTCACATACAGATATAGCTTGCACCGAGTTGAGGATTTGCAGTATTAACATTACAACAAATACAGCTCCCATATTAGGGCTGCTTCTAGATAGAGAGCTCCAATAGTAATAAAAAAAAGTAATCAACTGCAAAAAACAAAAAGGCTATCTTTCCATCCTTACTGGATTTTCTATGTCTGGGAAAAAGATGAAAGAGACATTGGGAAAACATAGGAAGGTTACAAATGGAAATGGAAGACAGTGAAAGTTGGACTCTACCTTGTTCATTCAACAGACACCATCAAGATGTGAGGACGCTGGTCAATTGTACAATACATTTTTGTCTGAAAGATCTCCAGAGTGGTACCTGCACTTAAAGATGCTCCTAGAGTTCCAGTTAAGTTGTCTCAGTTCCTACTGGATGTTGCCTCAGATTATATCTGTACAATAGTTACAGAAGTTTGATCCTGCTTTGACTGCCTTGGTTCTTATATGCCACAGAATGCTGAGATTTGGAGTTTGCTGAGACACTTAGGATTCCCTGGTTGAGAGCTCTAGTCCATTCCCCTGAACTACAGTGCTAGAAAATTTGAAGCACTTTACCGAATGAAAAAATCCCAGGATTCCATGGGACTGAAATGTCAAAGTGGAAT
Organism: Ctenosaura bakeri; assembly: GCA_948474755.1. Taxonomy (NCBI): domain Eukaryota; kingdom Metazoa; phylum Chordata; class Lepidosauria; order Squamata; family Iguanidae; genus Ctenosaura; species Ctenosaura bakeri. Next base: position 193,191 of record CAOLHI010004936.1, on the reverse strand, counting down.
CAAATTGCTGTTAACCATGTAGTATAGATATACTCTGTGGCCATTTCTACACTACACTGTTATAGTGCTATTATTCCACTTTCAACTTCCTATGGAATCCTGGGGTTTGCAGTTTAAGGAAGAGTATTTAGAATTCTCAGCCAGAGAGCTCTTTGGCCTCCCTAAACTACAAACCCCAGAACTCCACAGGATATTAAAAGTGGAATAATAGCACCATAACAGTGTAGTGCGGAAATGGCCTGGGTTTCACTTTACCTGTCTTAAGAACTAAACTTGTAACTTCTTCAAAAAAGACTAGGACCTTATCACACTACGTTGTGATAGCGCTATTATTCCACTATAACTGCCATGGCAATATTGCATGGAATCATGAGATTTGCAGTTTAGGAAGAGGCATTTAGAATTCTTAGCCAATGTCTCCCCAAACTACAAACTCCAGAATTCCACAGGGTGCAGCTAGGGCAGTTAAAATGAAACAATAGTGCTGTAACAGTGTAATGTGATAGGGACCTAAAGGACATTATCTCCTGTGCGGAGATGGGAAGTGAAATCCAAATTCCCCAAAGTTTATTTCCTTCCAGAAGAATCCAACAATATACAGAAATCTCTTTAACCAAAAGGAGTGTGTGTGTGAATACTTGCCTATTTTTTGTTTGTTTTTTTACTTGACAAAGCCAGACACGTTGGGCAGCTCTGACCACAAAGCCAGGGGAAGGCACGAAGTGTGCTGCTTCCTGCCCATTTTTTGTAAGATCTTCTAAACTCAGGACTACAATAGTGGTGATATTGAATCAGAGTTGGAAAGGGGCTGCAAGCACCCTGTAGTCCAGCTCACTGCCATGCAGCGATACACACCTAAAGCACTCTGGAGAGATGGCCATCGAACCTCCGTATAAAGATCCCCAGAGAAGGAAAGCCACCCACCCTCCAATACAGGCTATTCCATCATCAAACAGCTCTCACTATCAACAAGTTCTTCCTAATGTTTTGATGGAATCTCTTTTCTTGTAATTTGAATCAGTCTTGTTTCATGTTCTGCTCACTGGAGCAGCAGAAAACAAGCTTGCTCCATCTTCTACATGTCATCCCTTCAAATATTTAAAGATAGTTATCATGTCACCTCTTGAATCTCCAGGCTAAACAAAAACAGAACTCCCTGAGCCATTTCTCACAGGGCTTGGTTTCCAGACCCAATCTTGGTTACCCGTCTCTGCACACCAACCCACATACCCTCTGCTCCATATTTCCATTTTAAAATAAGACACACTATGAGCATGTGACTTGTTTTAAAGGAGACATATGTTTCTCAAAACCTTCCTGAAGCATGCCTCTTTAGAACAAGGTGCATACTCCAAATACATCAGGTGATAGAGGGAAAGTAAATTGACCCCAGATTGGCCCGTGTTGCCCTCCCTTGATCTGAGCAGCCATTCAAATGACCAGAACTCAGCCTGATTGCCAATGAGTTGGAAGTGACATGGAGGCCAGCCCCCTCAATCCAATCTCCTCTAATTCATTCCATATTTTGAGGAGTGGAGAAGACCTTGGTTACTGATCTTTGGGTCTGATGTTAAGACTATCTCTGTTTTCATTTGTCCTTTAACAAAGACTGTGGAAAACATATTCCAGGACTACATCCACAGGTAGGGTTGGCAGTTTTCAGAGCCTGGCCCTGAGTCTCCAGTTTTCCTTAATCTTCTTGAAGTGGGAGATGAGGGTACAAATTCTCCAGTTTTTCTAGGCTCAGCTCTGGGCAAGAAACAACGGTTGTGTGCAAATTCCCAGTTCAGCTAGTAGCTTGCTACAATTTCCACCTTCATTGATTTCTTGCTGCAACTTGCAAAGACACTGGGGCGGGGCGGAATGGATTTACCTTAGCTTCCTCTTTCCCTCCCAGTTGTACTGGCATCAGAACTCACCCTTCTCTCTGTTCTTTATCCCCCTTCTGGGAAGAAGCAAGGAAGCTAGATTAAATGTTCCCTATCCCACTTCTCTAAGTGAAGTGAGAAAGAACAGCCCCCTTGATCCAGGGACAGCCCCTTTTCCTATGATTTCTGCCCTAAATTCCAAACAGGAAAATATATTCTCTCTCTGTGTGTGTCTTTCTGTGTATGTTTGGAAGACTGAAAGTTGTGAGCAACGGTGATTGGTACTCAGTGCATAATACTTAACAGTAACTGTCCTTAGGTCTCAAGTTTGGGCCCAGAAATCTCAGCCTGGGATGAACCTGAAATGGCAACCCTAACCATGGGGAAATCCTAAATTATCGAAAGGTAACTACAGAACTCAGCCAAGGCTGGTGCAAAATATTTTGCTTGCTGAGCAGCAAAGGACAAGGTGGTGCCTACTCTCTATTTCCTATACAGAAGCCAACTGGACTGGCAGGGGAAGAGTTGGTATATCCTCCACCCTACCCAAGACAGCAAGCTAGTATAGGGGGCCCAAGATAGACTGTGTGCTCAGCTGAGTCCTCCAACTGATGGAGTCCTCCATAACAGAAACATAGGGCAGGCTGTTTCATGGAACTTTTGTTCCTGAGACAGCAGCACCACTCTGCCACACAGTAAGGCCATGGTGTTACTCCTGGTGTTTGGCCTCCAGATTCCCTCATCCATCGGTCTCCCCATGTATGAGGACAAAACAGCCTCCTCTGCTTTCTCCGGGTATATGTGAAGAAAAAGATGGTTCCTCTCTCTGCAATGTGTCTGCACGTGCGAAATCCTGAGCCAAGGCTGGGCATCCGCTTCTAACAGCAGAGGCAGGGACTATTTATAAGGAAGTCAATTGACAACACAGGAAGAGAGAAGCTATGAGAACACGGATAGCTAAGAGCACGTACACTGCTGGGTATGTGCCGGGGGAACCTAAAATGAACTCAAGCCTCTCTTCTGTGGCCATGAGCGAGCTCTCTTTTCACTCCCAATCACGTCATACTCAATGAAACAATTACAGAAGAACAAGAAGAAAACAAGCATGATGCAGATAAATTATTCTGTTATTGAGCCGTGAACACAGACAGCTTGGAAATTAAAAAGACGGGAAGATACAGCTTCAGAAAGGGGAAGGAGAGGGTTGCTCCTGCCATCTATTGGGTGCTCACGTAAATTGCTGCTTTTGCAACTGCTTGTTTCTACTGCACTCTTGTGGTCATTGAATAGACTTGTGCCATTGGGCCAGTTTTTAATGGGAATGTCTCATTTTTCAGCATCTGGACTATATACTGGTGCAGGCCACATATGAAAGTCCTGCTATGCCCTCCTGGCTCAGTTATGGGAACAATATGTGAACTCACACACTTCCCCCACTGCTCAGCCAGTGATGAGTGTATGGTCAGTCAGGGCTGGGAACATGAGCCCCTCCAGATGTTTATGGGCAACAGCTCCCATAAGACCAGGCCAACCTAAGCCAATGGTTAGGGGGTGATGGGATCTGTAGTCCAACAGCATCTGAATGGCAAACATTCCTTACTTCTAGAAGCCTTACCCAGAAAGTAAGGAGTACACAGAATCTGCAAAGCTCTGGAAGGAAGGAAGGAAGGAAGGAAGGAAGGAAGGAAGGAAGGAAGGAAGGAAGGAAGGAAACAAGCTAGTTGAATGTCTCATAATGTGGACAGGGATAAAAGGCCTTTTTTAAAAATAGGAAGTTTCACCTAAACCTCAGGAGGAACCTCCTGATGATAAGAGCCATTCGACAGCAGAATATGGTACCCTGGAGTGTGGTGGAGTCTCCTTCTTCGGAGGTTTTTAAACAGAGGCTGGATGGCCATTTGCTGGGCATGCTTTCCGTGTGTATTCCTGTATGGCAGGCGGTTGAACTCGATGGCCCTTGTGGTCTCTTCCAGCTCTATAATTCTATGACTGGGGGCATGGCGAGCCATTCTGGGTCAATTTTTAAAAGTTTTAAAAAATTTGGAGGGGAAAATGAAGTGTGTTCTTCTAAGGTCCCATGTAGGCTCAATGCCTCCTCCCAGGCTCTGGCAGCTGTCCACCCTAGACATACTGGGAACTATGGAATTCACAGTTCCAACATGTAGTGATGGCTGCCAGCCTGGGTGGCAGCATGATAAACCAAGCATCAAGCATGATACACCAAGCATCAACCACAGTTGCACAAAACAAAACAAAATGAAAAAACCTACCAAGCCCAAGTAATGAAGAATATAAGCACATGCACATAATCTGAGATTCTTCCCCTTTGCCCTCAGACACTCTCTCTAGAAGCCAAGATGACTAAGCTGAGACTGTTGTACTATTTGGACATACCATGAGAAGACTTGACTCACTAGGAAGGACAGTGATGCTTGGTAAGGCAGAAGGCAGTAGGAAAAGAGGCAGACTGCACTACAGATGAATAGTCTCAGTCAAAGAAGCCATGGCTACCCTGAGTTTGTAAGACCTGGGCAGGGCTCCTGACAACAGGATGATTTAGAGGTCTTTCATTTATAGGGTTGTGAAAAATTGCAGTTGACAGCAATTAACAACAACCATCTCTGCCACTCGAACAGTTCTTCATTGCAGGGGACAGCTTGTTCTGAAACCTGTAACTCTGAGGATGGGATGGGGTATCTTGGAAGCGTGCCGTAGTAATTGCAGTGTTGGACTATGACTCTGAAAACCAGGATTTGATTCCCTGCTCAGCCATGCTGACCTCCTGGGTGACCTTGGGCCTGTCACACACTTTCAGCCCCCAGAAAACCCCATGATAGGGTTGCCTTTAGGGTTGCCGTACCTCAGAAATGACTTGAAGGCACATGACAGTAACAAATCCACAGAGACTGCCTATGTGCCCAGGTCATCTCCCAGGATACTCCACTCATAATGTTTGGCTTTAGGGAGGGAACCCTCAGAGCCTGACATCTGCGAACTAGGTAGCTCTGTAGGCACTTTGTACAGCCAGCACTGCTCCATGTAGAACCCACCCATCCTCAGTCTCACCCTCAGAAGCAAGACAGAGGCAGGCAGATGGGGTGGCAGCAATAGGGCGTGAGAGACTGTAATGCATCAGGGCAGTGGTGGAGTCATGATGGAGAGGGATATGTGACAGCAGCAACAATGCTTTTCTTTTCACTTCAGAAGAGCTCCTGCCACTGCAAGACAGTGCTGGACTAGGTCATTATTTGATCTAGTATGGTTCTTCTTCTATTATGTTGACAAACTCACTATGATCAAAAAGGATATTAAATCAAAACCAGACAGGAGACTGCAAACAGGGGACTCTTTGACAGCATCCCAGTACACAAACATATTCATGGCTGACCTGAAACAACATTTTTCTCAGGTGCTATATGCAAAAGCTCCATGAGGCTGAAGTTGGTTTCTTAATCCTAGTTCCTTATTTGTGCAAAAGTTCAGAACACACCCCAAACATACAGATGAATAAGAAAATGAGCTTCAAATGCCCCTGCAACTCAAATCCGGCTTTTAAATATCCTATGGTGCATATTGCTGCAATCAGGATGCTCTCTTCTTCATGGTAAAATACAATTCTTGCCATTTCACCAAGCTGCTTTTGAAAATTATACATAAAGGAGCAGTAACAGAAGATGGCAATAAAGAAACAACATTCTTTCTCCCAAAATAAAAGGCAGATCTTGCAATTTATACACCCTCATATCCAGGGGAGTCTCCTCTGTCAGACAGAATTCATTTGGTTCTGATCCAAAGCTCTTTATATGCACATCTCCTGTCTTTATTCATCTCTGTATGATTTGGCTGTGTTTTGAGTTTCAGGCAAATAAGGAACTGGGGACCAGGAATAAGGAACAGCTTGAGCCTCATAAAACCTCTCCTCTGCCTGGGATACTCTCATGATATCGCCAGCATGGACAGGAACAGGATCTCCACAACTTATACCATGCCATCAGGCTGAGCCTAGACCAGTCCCCACAACTGGTTCACTTTCTTGGTACTATTATGCAACTTCCTAATGGTGCTATAAAGAACACTTTGTGTATCAAACACTTACTGATGGCTACAAATGTTTAACTGCTTCTCTCTTTCACCCAGAACATATCATAAATTTTATTATCCATTCCCCAGTTCTCTGGAACAATCACATTTGCTCATTTCCCCATGACAGACTCCGTCATTCATGAATTTACAGCAGCCATTTCCAAGCAATAATACCTGTCCAATCAGATGGAAAAACAAATTGACTAGTTGAGATGGGTACACAGGGACAGTCTACTGCAAAACAGACCCCACAGAGAAAAGAACAGAAGAGCATTTGCCACCTACAGCTCCCAGCTGAGCTGTTGCATCCTCAGTGATGTGCCTCATCAGTGAACTACAGCCCATTCTGGGCTATAATACTCTCATGCTTTGGGACTATGGTCAATGATAGGCAGCTCTCCAACCTTAAACAACTACTTAGCAATAACTGGCCACTCAACATGAATGAAGACACGAGACAAAACTCTGCTACAAATACAGATGTTAACTCTTCTCATTTCTGTTATAGTGCTATTATTCCACTTTCAGCATCATGTGGACTCCTGGGGTTTGCAGTTCAGGGAGGGGTCTTTAGAATTCCCAGCCACAGAGCTCTTTGGCCTCAGGAAACTACAAACCCCAGCAGAATTCCACAGAATGTTGAAAGTGGAATAATAACACTTTAACAATGTTGTGTGGAAAGGCACTCTGTTCCCACATCCATTCTAGCAAACTTATAACAAAATCTAACAGTGTTAACCACAAAATCAGGAGTTCATCCACTTGCTCATCTTCTAATCTGACATATGTCAGGATCTTCTGTCCTGCATGCTTATTCTACCTAGAGTAAACAGTCTCTACTCAAATGAATGCGTTGTTGTTGTTGTTGTTTACCTTTGAGTCATTTCCAACCTTAAGGTAAACCTGCCATGGGGTTTACCTTGCCATTTTCTTAGCAAGATTTGTTCAGAAGGAGTTTGCCATTGCCTTCCTTTGAGGCTGAGGTGCTATGAGTTGCCTAAGGTCACCCAGTGGGGTTTCTGTGGCTTAGTGCGGATTTGAACTCTTGTCCCCCAGAATTGTAGTTCAAACCACCACACCATATTGGCTCCCTCACAAATGAACAAAGAGACACTAGTCTGAAATCAGAAAAATCAAGACACAAAAATCGGTGTCAGAACATGTTGGTCATACAAGACATTCTGTCAATGGTTTTCAAATGGCTATTCTGAAAGAAATGAATTCCAAGAGGATAACTGAGTGGGAGGCAAATGAATTGGGTAATACTGTAGCCAGTTTATCATCCAGTGGACACAGGTGGCTTCCGAGTTCCTAGAACACAGAATCTGTTCTGGATTTTAATTCAGATTTAAAGGAGCTCTCCAAAGTGCTGAGCCCTTCCCGCAAAACAGGTTGAGCAGCTGAGGCAGCTAGTTTAAAATTCAGACTAAAGACAATAACAGATTTACTGTCCCAAGGGGCACTGAAGCCACTTGCTGTCACTACTATCACCGGTGTTTGAATGGGATGATTATTTTAGCACAAAACATGGTCCAATGGTCTGAGTATTGGACTATGACTCTGGAGCCCAGGGTTCAATTCTTCACTCAGCCATGAGTGGCACTGGGCACGTTGCACCTCTCATGCCCAGAAAACCCCATGACAGGTTTGCCTTAGAGTTGCCATAAGTCAGAAATGACTTGAAGGCACACAACAACAGCATCTTAGCACACTCTGTACATTAATAGATTGGTTTTCACAACAGCTGTGTGTATAGCCTCTTTTTGAAGACTACAAAGCAATATAGTGCACTCTGGCTTCACCAGACAACAAACAAATAGTTTCATGAAAGCAGAATTCATTGCTTTAACCCTTCAAAGCTAACGGCTTCCATCTCAGCTAACAGATGCTTAGCTTGCCATTATATCCATTATTTATTGCTGGGATGCTTACTCTAACTGTGCCTTTGAGTGTTAAGAATACCTTTGCCATTGCTTGTGTCTCATTTCGCTCTTATCCCTCCCATCCTATATGTGCACTGTGCATATACACCTGAGCCTTGGATACCTTGTAACTAGATTGTAATCCATGAAAACTCAGAATAAACTAAACCTGTTCATCTTAAAGGTGCTACAAGACTCTTTTTTTGTTGTTATGCTGGGACACACTAACATGATTACACCTTTTGGAAATTGTTTTTATTTTTCTTAGCAGTTGTGACCAAAAACTTTAAATTCCTTCCCCTTATGTATGAAGGAGGAAAGGGAGATATAAGGTGCAAGCCCAAGGGCTACCATTGCTTATTCTTAGAATGGTACATCATAGTTTAGTGATATTTTGGACAACAACCCACATAATCCTTACAAACTAGCCATGCTGGTTTGGGGAGATGGAATTGTAGGTTAAAAAAAAAATCTGGATGGTGCTAGGCTTGCGAAGACTGCTTTTGTGTAACATCTGGGATAAAATTCACATTTGTCATTCCATGCCCTTCAACCAATTAAGCAGGGACACTCCCAATTAATCCTCTGTCATATCATTTTTTCAGCCACTTTTAAAATGTCCCAATTCCTTTTTTCCTCCCACTTTCTCCCTTTGTTTTTAACTTACGTCAGTTGCTGCAAAGTGACTTCAAAATGTCAAAGCAGTTTGCACTCAATTCAGCAAGCAGGAGAAGCGGGGAGGGGGCAGCATCTTCCCTTCTCAGGAGAATAAGGCAAAAACAAACTGCTGCAGCTTTTCCTAGTTAATATGTTCTTATTAATAACTTTTGTCAACTTGACCACATGTATCCCAGTTTTCATCTGTGAAACAGTGGCGATATGCCACACTCAAATGCAGTTTTCTAGAGAGCTATACAATCAAGTCTTGGACTGTTATGACCTTAACAGGCATTGCTTGTTTCATCCTAGGATGTTCTCTAGCACTTGAGTCTTTAACCAACCACCAGCAGGGAGAATGAGGATGTCCTGCTTCTTGCCTCCACTATGCTCAGTTCTCTTCTCATCAACTTCAGATTTTACAGCAAAGTATGATAAAAAAAAGCTCTAATACTGCCACCTGCTGACAACTAAAAAGAACAGTTTTCTTAAATCCTAAAAATCAATGGCCATTTCTGTACTGCTATTATTCTACTTTCATCAACCTGTGGAACCTGGGATTTGTAGTTTCCTGAGGCCAAAGAGCTCTCTGGCTGAGAATTCTAAATGCCCCTCCCTAAACTACAAACCTCAGGATTCCATAGGATGTTGAAAGTGGAATAATAGCACTATAACAGTATAGTGTGGAAATGGCCTATGTCAATGTTATAGAAAGTGCCAAAATGACAGATAATACTAGGTGTTCAGTCCTACTTTCAGATATAGCCTTACTTTGGATTTTGGATTTTGAGCTTACTTTCAGTCACTAATCTCAATTATACAACCAGAATCTTGAACAAAATGTTGCAGTGGACTATGATTACTTAGCACTAATATTGCTCTCCTCTGAAATAGCAGATATGCTCTATTATAAGTTCCTGAGGAGTATGACAAAGAGGATGGTTACATTAAAGGCCTGCTTCTGGGTTTTTAAGAAGTACTGCAAGAAATAGATCACAGGACTAGAGAGGCCTTTGGTCTGACCCACACGGCTGTTCATAACAATTTTAGGTTGGAGTATGCCTGTTTAGGTTAACAGTTTCCATTTTTTTTCTTTCCCCCAAAGTCAGCATTCCATAGCCATTAAGCATGCTTTGTCGAACAGTCATAGACCACAAGGGCCATCGAGTCCAACTCCCTGCCATGCAGGAACACACAATCAAAACATCCCTGACAAATGGCCATCTAGCCTCTGTTTAAAAACCTCCAAAGAAGGAGACTCCACCACACTCTGTATATTCCACTACTGCGCTGCTCTTCCCGTTAGGAAGTTCTTCCTAATGTTTAGATAGAATATTTTTTTTCCTGAAGTTTCCATGTCCCTACTCCCTGGAGCAGCTGAAAATGGACTTGCTTATCCTCTATATGACATCTCTTTAAATATTTAAACATAGCTATCATGTCACCTCTTACCCTTTTCTGAGCTAAACATACCCAGCCCTATAAAAGTCCTTTCATAGGGCTTCCATTTCTTCTGGATTTTCTCCCATTAGAGATGGATGGCGCCTCCCCCTCAACATAAGGGACTTGGGAAACCGAGGTCAATCTATAAGCAGTATATACAAATACTGTGGTGCAGGATACTGCTTCTTAAAGTTACAGCCATTCAGTGAGGCCCTTTTCCAGGATACTCCATTCCACCACCACTCTCGTTTTTCGTTTTAAACCCCTCCTCTTTCACCAGCCAATCCACACTGTGTATCTGTTATGCATACTCCACCCCCAATGGACTATTTTTGGAGTCTCACCTCAACTTAGATTTATTTACTTTTAAAAGAATCTTTTATACAGGCAAGTTACAATTTGTATTGCCCCAATTTACAAAATTTCAAATTTATATTTCTCCAGAAATAAATCAATGAAAATTCACCCACAATTTCTGGCTCTGCTGGCCCACCTGTGCAGTTGCACAAAGTGGGAGAGAGAGGAGGGTGTTCAGAGTTTTGGTATGGAGTTTGAACAATTTAAAAAAAAGGTGACTGGACTGGATTTCTTTCACTTGCCTAGGCTAGAGAAGTAGGGAGGGAAAGAAAACAACTGTAGTCTTGGCATTGCTGGAAGGAAAGGGTTTCTTTGCTTGCTTAGAAGGTGGAGTGTGAGGAGGAGAAAAAACCCAAATGTTGTCATCATTTGGAGGAGGGGTTTCCCTTTGCCTGCTTAGAAAGGGGACATGAAGGGGATGAAGAAACTGGACTCTTGGAGTTTGGGTGTGGCTGGAAAGGGGTTCCTGCCCTTAGTGTGTATGTGAGCAACTGAAGTCTTATCATCTGGAAGGGAGAGGTGTATCTAGCCTGGAAAAGCTATACTGTTATGTTTTATACTTTAAACCTTTTTAAAAGTGGTAGCAGATTGAATAAAGTCACCAACTTAAAGTCTACTTCAGCTCCATCAGCTCCCCCGATCGCCAGCAATTTCCTATGGAACTGGCTTCCCTCATGTACATCTGCCTTGTTGACATTGCAAGTCCAGGAACGCAACCCCAACACAAATCAAAACGTGCCTGTACTTCTGTATGTATTTGACATTGGTGACAGTGTAGTGTCCTCCACTGCATTCAGTTAATGCCTGGGACATGCAATCCTCTGTCCACATTCATGGGTTTGATCTTTGCAAATTTGATTATTTGTGAGGCATGCATGTGCCTTTCCCCCATTCTCCTCCTCCTATTTCCTTGTGTTTTGCCAGGTGCACAGAAAGAAGGCAAGGGCCCAGACAAAAGGTAAGGAAACTGCGGGGGGGGGGACATGAGTGCACCTTCCCTCTCCCCTCTGGAGCTTCCCTCCCATTCCCTTGCCTCCAGCTCCAGCACTGAGAACTCATGCCAAGGCAAAATGCAAGGGAAGAGGGGAGGAAGGCTTACATGATCCTTCCCCTCCGGAGTTCCCCTTCCCATTCCCTTGTCTCTGGTCCTGGTGCATAACAGGCCAGAGAATGGGAGGGGGAGCCCCAGAAAGGAATGGAAGGGTGATCATGGGGGGAGCTATTTGTGTTTTCCCCTTTTGTGAGGGTTCTGCATCTCAAACTCTCGTGAAAGTGGAGGGGCCACTGTACATCTCTATTTACCAACAGAGGAGAAGCACCAAGGGCTCTGGAGGAAGAGCTGGGCGGGGCAACCAAAGCCCCCAGCATCTAAGGTGGTCGTTCCATGTTCTATATTGTTGGCAGCCCATTGTGAGATTTTACAATATAGGGCAGGATATATGTTGAGTCTCACTATGGCAATTCCTTTCCACAGTGGTGAGATTGCATGCTCCTGTGAGGCAAGAGGCTATGCTGATGGTAGGGTCTCCTATGTCAGACAGGCCTTTGCTGAGGAGACAGATTAAATGTGCCAAATAGATAATGGGCAGCAACAGTAGTGGGAGGTGACACTGGCGGAGGATCTCTCAGACAGAATGGCAGTGGCACCATAGGTAGCACTTGTGGCTTTACGTCAAAACCCTTTCGAATATTTTATACCATGAAAAACCTAGGAAGAAACAATTCAAAATCAAACAAGAAATAGTGCCAGAAGATGAGACTCCCAGGTTGGATGGTGCTCAGTGAGCTTATTGGAGTACAGCAGAGGATGGCTACAAGTAGTTGTCCAAAGCTGCACAACACATATTATAGAAACACAGAATGTGAGAAGCATGAAATCAGGGGCAGGTAGACATAGTAAATCAAGAAATGGAACATGCAAACATTGCAATACTTGGGGTGAGCAAGTTACAGTGGACAGGAATGGGACATTCATCCAGTGAAGACTGGATAGCCACCTGTTGGGAATGCTTTGATGGATGTTCCTGCATGGCAAGGGGTTGGACTGGATGGCCCCTGGGGTCTCTTCCAGCTCTATGATTCTATGACATTTTGATTCAGATAATTACTCAGTACTTTACTCAGGAAATGAAAATCTAAGAAAAATGCAGGGGCATGAAGAACCAATGTGGTGTAGAGGTTTGAGCACTGGGCTACAACCCTAGAATCCAAGGTTCGATTTCTTGCTTGACTATTGAAACCCACTGGGTGACCTTGAGTGTATCACACACTCTCAGCCCCAGAAAACTCTGTGATAGGTTCACTTTAGGGTTGCCATAAGTTAGAAACTTGAAAGCACACAACAAAAACAATTAGTAGTGAGTAGAAATGTTGCAAAAGCAGTCAAAGAATATAATACCAAGTCTGAACAAACAATGTCAGTAAGATTTCAAGGAAAACCCAACAATGTAACCATAATCCAAGTTTATGCTTTAATTACAAAGGCAGAAGAAGAAGAAGAAATTGAAAGATTCTATGCTGAAGTCCAGGAGGAAACTGATCATAGATACACACAGACACACAGAGAGGATTTGGTTTTAATCATAGGCAGTGGGAATGCAAAGGTAGGAAACAGCAGAAGATTGTAGGAAAATTTGGCCTAGGATCAAGAAATGAAGCAGGAAACCAACTGACTGAGTTTTCTGAGGCCAACAATTTGTTCATCACAAACACATTTTCCAAACAACAATAGAAGTGACTATATAAATGATGGCCAACACAGAAATCAGAAAAACAAAAAACCCCACAAACAATACAGGAACAAATTGTGGCGCAGACCATGAACTGTTAATATCAAAAATTAGAGTCAAGCTAAAGAACACTAAATCAACTGTGATGCCAAACTACAACCTGAAGAACATCCCTGTAGAATATAAAGATAATGTGAAAAATAAATTTGCACTATTATACCTATTAAACCTAATTGACGAGGAACCAGAAGAACTCTGGGCTGAAGCTAGGGACACTGTCAGAGAGGAATGCAAAAGGACACTATCTCAGCCAAAAAGAAAGAGATGCCTCAGTGGATGACAGATGAAACTCTTCAAGCAGTTAAGGACAGATGAGAAGCAAAGGTAAAAACTGACAGAAATAGGGTCAGAAATAGAGATGGGCCAACTGAATCCTTGAATCCTCCTCAGGATCAGGCCTGCAGCAGTGAGTAGGGCTGGCAATCGCCGCATCCGTGCACACCCCGGGGCTGAGCTCATGCAGGTACCTGGAATCAGGCCCACAGGGATGAGTAGGGCCAGCAATCTCCATGTCCCTGCATGCCCTGGGGCTGAACTCGTGCAGGCGCCTGGGATCAGGCCTGCGGTGGCATATAGGGCCAGTGATCACTGCCTCCCTGCACATCCTGGGTCCTCCACTTGCTGCAGCAGAGGTGTGAAAAGAGGGTAATTGCCCCTTCTCTGCACACTCTCCACTGCCACTGGTGTGGGTGCTTTGGAGGCAGCCTGCAGGGATGTGCAGAGTGAGCGATCGCTTTTAAAACCCTTTTTAAGAAAAGTATTTGAAAGATTTGAGATTTGTGAGATTCATGGATTCCCAGAACCTTTCAGGGATTTGGATCCAGATCTGGATTTGGAAAATTCTGGATTTGTCCCATCCCTAGTCAGAACCCTGAATGTTCAGGATTTGAGTGAGGAGCAAGGAGTACTATTTTAATAACCAATGCAGAGAAATAGAAGAGGACAATAAAAAAGGAACAACTGACCTCTTCCACAAGATTCGAGAAAACAACGGGAAATTTAAATCAAGAGTGGAGATGCTCTATGACCAGGGGAACACATGACCAAGTAGAAATAAAAAGAGGATGGAAACAATGCACTGAAAAACTATATAAAAATGATGAAAGGATGATAGATTAATTCATGGAAGAACCATATGAAGACAAACCTACAATTTTCCAATAGGAAAATTTTGTTAATAGATTATATGATAGAATGTATAATTGGATGTGTAGAAAATGTAGTTATTGTAGCGGTAGTAATAAGATGAAATAACACACACACATACACACACATAAAAGATGAACTTGCAATTGTAGAAAGTGTAGTGAAAGCAAAAGTGAAGCAGAAGTGGCACTCAGAGCACTTGGGATGAATAAATCACAAGGAACAGATGGCGTACCAATAGAGCTGATTCAAGTTACAAAGACAGAGTCTACTCTAGTTCTAATTAAAATCTATCAACAAATATGGAAAAACAAAAGAATGGTCCACAGATTGGAACTGCTTTATATACATTCCAGTCCCCAAGAAAGGACTGTTGCATTCATCTCTCATTGCAAGTAAAGTAATGCTCAAAATTCCAAAACAAAGACTTGTCATATATGGAATGAATAATGTCGGATGTCCAACTTGGGTTCAGGAAAGGAAGAGGCACTAGGGATCATATTGCAAACAAATGTTAGATAATGGAATGCATCAAAGAATTTCAAAAGAAATGTGAAGGCTTTGATTGTGTAGATCATAAGAAACTTTGGGTTGCTCTTAAAGAAATGGGTGTGCTACAACATTTGCAACATTTGATCTTGGGTCCATTTTATTGGTCTTTCTGCTAGTCCATGCTATCTGTAAATCTCTCCACCAACACCACATTTCAAAGGAGTTGATTTTATTCCTATAAGTTTTCTTCACCCTCCAGCTTTCACAATAATACATAGAAAATGGAAATAGTAGGACATGGATGATTCTGACTTTGATATTTAATTATATGTGTTTAGACCTAGTTCCTTCACAACTGCCCTTTCTAGTCTTAACCTTCTATTGTTAACCTTTTATCATTAATATTTCTTGACTACAATCTGCATTTTGATTTATGACTGAGCCAAAGTGTAGAAAAACTTTAACTATTTAGACATCTTCATTATTCACATTAATATATAAAAAGAAAGCGTATTTAAAAAATCTTTCAAGATTAAAAGAAAGTCAGGTCAATAGTCTGGTCCCAAGAGGGTGCACTAAATCCAACAGTTCATTTCTTATATATTGGCTATTGCCTGTCACTCTGTAACAGCACATTACTGTTCAAGTTAATGTGATGAACTTCATCACACAAAGTGTAGAATTTGCTCCCTTGACATGCAATGATTTACAGACAAGGTCAAATCATGATGGCTAGGATATCAGCGACTCTTACGAAAACCAAGAGCCAGCGTGCTATAATGTTTAGAATATTGGAATAGGACTTGCGACATCCAGGCTCAGCTCTCCACAAACCACGGAACTTCAGTGGGTGATTTTGCCCCCCGCTATTTTCCTCACAGTGTTGTTTTGTGGACAAGGCAGGAAGGAAGTCATGTACACTGCCTTGAGCTCATGGGAGGAAACATAACTGCTCTATCAGCCATGATAGCCAAATGGAACTCTGATTATTATGCTTCTGTGTTCAGGGGCGGTGTACCTCTCAATATGTAAGTCAGAATACATGCACAAAAGATTTAGTCCGGAAACTTCAATTAGTTCAGAATATGGCAGCCAGGTTGGTCACCGGAAGATCTAAAACTGACCACATAACACCAATTCTGAAGGCTTTGCATTGGCTAACTATTAGTTTCTGGGCACAGTACAAGGTGTTGGTTCTTACCTTTAAAGCCCTTCATGGCTTGGGGCCAGCCTACCTGCGGGATCGCCTTCTCCCATACAATCCGCCCCACACACTAAGGTCCTCTGGGAGGAATTTACTGCAGCCAGTCAGAACTAGGTTGGCTGCAGTTACCGAGAGGACCTTCTCTTCTATTGCTCCCAAGTTATGGAATGGCCTGCCAGAGGAGACCCGGCATATTACCAGTCTTGACTGCTTTAAAAAAGCAATCAAGACTGTTCTCTTCCGACAGGCCTTCCCAGACTTGTACTCCACCGCCTCCCACCAACTGTCCTTTGTTTTAAAGAGTTAATGTGTTTTAGGGAGTTTTAGATGGGTTGGTGGGTGGGGAGGATGGGTTATGTTTTAATGCTTTTAATGTATTTGATGTATTGCTGTAGTACCGCCTCGATCCGTTGGGAGAGGGGGGATATAAATATTATTATTATTATTAGTATTAGTATTAGTATTTTCCTCAAATAACAAAGCTTTCCTTTAAATAAATGATTTACTATTCTTCCTACAACCACTTTGGATGTAGAAAGAATAGTAATTTTTAAAAAATGGTTTATTGTTTGAAGTAAAAGTGCCCTGCACATGTGTGAACTTACATATGCTGCATAGCCTTCAATATTTCATAGATGAAAATTGGGAACTGTATGGCCAAGCAACATGACAGAGTGGTCAGGATGGCAAAAGTTATTGAGGAAGAACATAAAGATAGGAGATGCTGCAGCTGAATGCCTTTTCCTGAGCCTAGTGGGAAGGGAAAGATTCTGCCTCTCCTGTTCTTTCTCCCTGCTGAATTAATAGAGTGAGAACTCAGTTTGCAGCAATTGAAGTAAGCTGAGGACAAAGGGAGAAAGTGGGAAGAGGACAAAGAAATTAAGGTATTTTAAAAGCAGCTGAAAAAGTGAAATGACAGAGGATTAATCAGTGCCAAATTGAGACAGTTGGAGGGTACATGTTTCCACTGTTTGCTTGCACAGAACATCTACTTTGACACACAGTGTGACATGGTGTCACCATACTGTGCATATCTCATTCAGAACCCAGAAATAATACTTTTGGGGACTAGAACTCTCAGAATGCAGCCATTGACCTGCTCTATACTTCTAGTTCAGATGAAGAGTGGAGACAGTCAGTGGAAATGAGCAGAAGGAAAAGGAAGAATCAAGACCTACAAGGGCTAAGATGAAGGAGAGGTGGGGGCAACATTTCTGAGGCCCCAGGGCCTGGTTAGTGGAGAAGCAAACAATACATTACAAAATAAATCTTGGTATTTCAACAAACCAGAGAATGGCTATCATGCCTCAACATATCCAACAGTTACTATACTCTACTGTCCCTCTTATGAGATATGGACTTATTAATGACTGGAGAACGTGATTAAGGTCACACTGATGGGACACATGTTTCAGAGTCAAGCTGACCAGAGGCATGTTCAGGGTCATATATTCAGAGAGGATTAGGTTAAAAAAACCCCAACACTAATGGGTTTGTGCTAATCCTTTTACTACTCCGCAATCTTTGCATTTTCAAATACAGTGAAAGATGAACTACCCAGACTGGTGAGCAATCAGAGACCATCCCTTGATCTTACCCTATGGAGATATTCCCTATATAACCTACCTGACTGAACCATTAAGAGATTGTCATGAGTCCCATCAATGTTCTGTCGCTCCAAAGTTAAGCAATCATCCTATTCTGGACCCATTTTATGAATAGTGTGGGAAAACCATTATGGCTTTGTCAACCCACCCCTTCAGGATGTAAAATAAGGTAAAAAGACCCTAGCTTCAACCCCTAACATTTGTAGTACATTGGATATAGTACATTAGACTCAGTGGCCCTTTTCGCACAGGCTTTCTGTCGCGCGACAGCCCCGTGAGCCTCACGGGAGTGGGAGCGTCGCTCTGCACGACACACTCCCACTTCCGCCAGGCTCACAGGGCTGAAGCGGCGCGATCGCGGGTTGTTTGATTTTCGCCTCAAAGTGAAAATCACCCGCGCTCGCGCAACGCTCCTAGCGCCTGCGCGCACTTACCTCCTGTGCGGAGCATCGGGGAGGTGGCCGGGTCGCGCTTCCTTCCCTCCGCCCCTGCGGAAGGAAGGGGCGGGGCGCTAGCACGACGGACGCAACAGCCTCCTGCTTCGCGGGGTGGTGGTGGATGCGACAGCCTCCTGCTTCGGGGGGGGCGGATGCGCGAGCCTCCTTTTTCGCCCGGGGGGAGGGCGACTCGTGCGAGAAGCCTCCTCCGGTGCCGCTTCCCCGCTCATTCCTTCGCCTGCAGAAGGAAGGAGGGGGAAGCGGCAGCCTCCCGGAGAAGGCTTCTTGTGCGAGCCGCCCTCCCCCGCTCGCGCGAAAAGCCTTAATGCGAAAAGGGCCAGTACTTTGGACATGGTGTCCCAGACTGCTGTTCCTCTGTGCTACCCTCAGACGCTGTCTGAGCCACTCTGCTTTGACTCCTTCTTCAGGACTGGTTAGTATCACCCAGTCTTGTCTACCCAATCTTTCTCTGTCCAACCTTTCACTCTTCACTTTCAAATAGCTTTCTCAAGAGTATCTGATTTCTTGTGTGTTTGTCAATTCAAATAAATTGTAGAGTCATCTCTACAGTTAGTACTGGTATACATAGGCGAAAAGATCCTCTCACAGGCCTCCTTTGAGATATAATTCTCCCAAATTCTAAGACATTGTGGGTGGATCCCATTGTCCCCCACCTCTTAAGGTAACACAACTATTCTATATGCACCATAATTCGTTAGTGTGAATCAGATACGGTAAAACTCAAAACATTGAGACAAGTATTACAGGTTGTACACCTCAGTTCAAATTCATAGAACAATTTGCTCCACAAGCATTTCCTATAGTTCTTTTCCATCCCAGCAGCAGATAAAGAGGAAGCTGATACAAAGAATTATGTATCATCTCTACTTATTCAGTCTTGACAGTCCCTAGAACATGGTGGACTGAGGTGAAATTAACATTATGAAGCAGAAAAACAAAAATATGAAAAAAATATGAACCTAAAGCAAACTCACTCAGCCTCCTAGCTTTTGTTTCAAAATCATCATGTCATGAAGTGGGAAGTACTGAAAGATGATAATTGGATACTTATGCACTGTCATTAGAAGAAAAAGCTACCGAGGATTCTGCTGAAATAGAAGAACACGGATGTCCCAGAACTACTTGGGGTGAAGACAGATACGGTAGATCACAGTTTCATTACTGAATACTTCACTGTCAAACAACTTTTCTATACATTTAGCATACCAGAAGAATCTTTACCTTTTTTAAAAAAAATTTAAACACATTTTTTGTAAACATAGTTTTGTAAAGCGTAAAACAATTGTTCTACAAACATCAAGTTAATACTTGTGTACAGTACTAGTGTACAATATATGCAGAAAAATTAAGAACACCATAATTTTTTTTGATACTCTATATAGGTCCCATATTGTTTTTAAAAATTAAAATTATTTACAGTATTAGAAACCAGTGATGTATTTAAGTCTTTATTTAAATCCTTGCAAGATACTATCAGGTCAAGTCTCAAGTCTGGGAGCCCACTTTAATAAGGTGGTGATGGTGGTGGTGTGGGTGGGTGAAGTTTCAATAATCAGAAAATCAAGAAAACATGCACAAAGTTAGGTAAAAAAATATTAAATTATCATAGGCAAATTCAACAAGGCTTTATTTAAACAAAGCTGTGCTGTTAATCAAATTTCTTCTGTGGTGGTGAATAGGATCCTTCTTCCCATTTCTGAAGCTGGAGGCTTTTTCAGAAGTGGGGAATAGGATCCTTCTTACTGTCCATTATTGAAACTTCAAAACTTGAGAAGGAAGGATCCTTCCTCCTCAAGACCACTGTCTAACACATTGGCTGTTCCCCTCTGAGAAATGCACCCTGGGGCGAGTCTTACCTTGTTCTCTTAAGACATCTTCTTCATTGGAGGGGTTTAAAGAGAGGTTGCATGACCATCAGCTAGTTGTCGATTTCTGGCATTGGCAAGGGGTTACACTAGATGACTTTGGGGTCCATCCGACTCTACAATTTTGTATGGGGAAGGCTGAAATCATGGGCCCTGTGTGTCTGCCTCATTTGCTCTTCAGTGGCTGCTAAGTACTGCGGAGCAACTTTATATTCTTCTGTATTGTGTGCCTTCAAGTCATTTCCGATTTATACAACCCTAAGGCCAACCTATCACAGAGTTTTCTGGGGCTGAGAGTGTGTGACACACCCAAGGCCACCCAGTGGGTTTCCATGGCTGAGTGGGAATTAAATTCTGGTCTCCAGGGTCACAGTCTAGTGCTCAAATCACTACACCACACTGGCTTTCACAGTATTCTTCATGAAATTGCAACCAGAAGAGGGCAGCAAATTAACACTGTCTTTACTTCTTTCACTCTCTCTCTCATCTAAAGGAAAGACAAAGGACTCTGATGCATGATTTAGTTTCTTTCTCTTTCTGAAATATCTAAAAGATTTGGAAAAGATTCCCTTTTTTGGACATGGCTATCGGCTTGCTTTCTAAAGGGGACAGCACTCTTATAGTGCACTTCTATGTAAGCAGAGTGGGAATCGTGCAATTCTCTGGATGCTGTTGGGCTGCATAGCCAGTGGTGAAGAATTCCAGGAACTGCAGTGCAATCATATCTAGAGGATAGCATCAATCCCAATTTAGCTCTATAAATCTAGTTAGATGTAATTTGCACTGAGGTCCCACATCATGTAAATGGGCACAATAGGTACTTTGTAATTTTACAGTTACCATGTGGTTATGTTAGAGATAGCCTTCCATACCCTTCAACTGTCTCAGTTTGGCAGGAACAGTCCTGATTAATCCTTTGCCATTCTACTTTTTCAGCTGCTTTTAAAAAGTCTCTGTATCTCTCTTCTCCTCTCACCTTCCTGCTTTATCCTTAGTAAACTCCAACAACCTCTCCTAGCTTGTCTGTTTTTTCTCCTCAATAACTTTAGCCATCTTTACCACACTGTGATGTTGCTTGGCCACACATGTCCCAGTTTTCATCTGTGAAATGTTAGAGGATATGGCTTTTTCAACCATGCTCAGAAAAAAAGAAATAACACCCGTTCACACTGTACTGCAATGCTAAATATTAAATCTGTGCCAACTGCAGCTACATAGAATCAAGGAACATAGAATGGACTCTTTTCTTGTTTCAAAAATAGGAAGAAATTGAGGAGAAAGGTTTAAGTTTAAAAAAACAGGAAAGAGAGCTGGGCATCAGTTGCGCTATCCATAGACTTGCATGAATAACTTAAGCTGAACACTCAGCTCAACACTCTACTATCAGCTTTATTTTTAAAAGGGTGATGTGGTTTCTTACTTCTGTTTTGATCCTTCCTGAAAGTTGGAGATGTCTCATCTTAAGGGCCTTTCTGCACTACACTGTTATACTGCTATTATTCCACTTTCAACATCCTATGGAATTCTGGGGTTTGCAGTCTGGGGAGAGACCTTTAAAATTCTCAGTCAGAGAGTTCTTTGGCCTCAGTAAAATACAAACCCCAGAATTCCACAGGATGTTAAAAGTGGAATAATAGCATTATAAGGGTGTAGTGCAGAAAGGCCCTTTGTCTCTGGAGGACGTTATGGGCAAAGTGCATATTAAATTATTAGTTTGTTTCTGTTGAAAAGTGTGTTCAAACAACACTTTGTTTTTAAGGAAAGTTGCATGGGCTTTTGATCCAGAACATGACCTGATCCAAACTAGGGCTGGTGCCAGTTTTCTGCAAAGGCTCACCATCACCATGATTTCATTCTTACAGTGAACAATAAAACACTGCACTTAAAAGTCTCGAAACCAGGTAGCCTGTTGGTGACAGGACAGGACAGGACAGTCTCTATGCAACAGAGGAAATGAAAACAAATACTTGAAATAGCAGTTCTCAAAAACCAGTATCAAAAAACTTCAGTCTTCCTGGTACTCACTGACCTTAAAGTGGCTGTGGTGAACATGGGAATTTCAAGGGAAGATTGTCAGGGAATAAATTCACATATATCAGTCTATTAGCAGAAGGCCAAACAGGGGCAATGGCTTCTTGCCACACCACACATACGCATAGGCTATTTTTCATTACAGCAACAAATATAACACCACCAATAATTTTTATTTTCAAGATAAGACTCTGTTTTCAGCAGAACCAGCTGTCCTGAGAGTGGAACATATTGATTTCACATTCAGTGACAAACAACAGCCTACCCCTAGCTAACCTGTGCATGACCCCACAGGTGCCAGAATATTTACAAGCTGTTTCAAGGTTTATGAGCAGGGTAGCAATTATTTGTTTATTCATTTATTTAACTTATATCCCACCTTTTCCTCAGTTTGGGACCCACAGTGGTTGGCAATGTAGATTGAAACAAAACAAATTTAATAATTATTGAGGTAATTGGAACAATTGGGAACTAATGAAATAAGCTATCCTACTAAAAGCAACACTAATTTAAAACAGCTAAAAGAATAAAAGTACAGCTACTTTTAGGCTGTGGAACTCCCTCCCTCCAGGGGCCAGGCTTGTTCCCACTGAAAGAATCTTCTGCAACAACAAGTTAATAGCCAGGTCTTTACCTGTTTATGGAAGGGAGGGGGGGGCAAATGAAGCCTCCTGTGGGAGGGAGGGAGTTCAACAGTTTGGGAGCTGCCACCAAGAAGGTCCTCCAACTTGTCCTCACTCCAACACATGGAATCATAGAGCGGGAGCAGATGCAAAGACCATCAAGTCCAACCCCCTGCCATGCAGGAATATACAACTTAAGCACCCTTGGAAGACACTTATCCAACTGTCATGGGCCAGGACGTGGCTTCTCCACATGAACAGCAGCCTTGAAGGAAGACAAGCAGACACAAGTGCACCAGGAGCTAATCAGGCTGGGATGAGAGCATATTGGCTCCAGCCTTCTTAAGGAAGGTAGAGGGTGGTGGCTGAACGCAAGAAACAATGTATGTGTTTGCTGGCCCTTGCCTTCATGTATGCTACAGATTCCCTGCTCTCCATCTACCTGCCTTTTCTGACCTTAGGACTGTCTGACTTTGCTGCCTGCTGGATTCCTGACCCTTGGATTGGCACAGGACTCCGCTTCTGCTTCAACCTGACCAGGCAAGCTTTATTGGACTGCTAAGCTGTATCCGCTTGCCTGCTGAATATCTTGGCACTCCCTTGCCTGACAATGGACAGCCAGCACTTACAACACCAACCTCATTGCCCTCTCCCAAATTCTGCCATCAGTTAAAGGACTTCTGGGGTCCATTCACACTGCGCTATTAGAGTACTGTGATTCCACTTTTAACTGCCATGGTTTATCCTATGGAATCCTGGGGTTTGGAGTTTAGGGAGGGCCATTTTAAATTCTCTACCAGAAAGATCTAGTGCCTCACCAAATTGGTAGGCTGTGGATTCCATAAGATGTTGCCATTGTGGTTAAAAAGGAATTATAGTGCAATAATCATGGAATGTGAATGAGTGCATGGTTGTCCTGCTGAAAAGAACTAGAACGATCTAGAATACCAATTGTCTAACAATTCAGACTGACAAAACGCATGACTAGACAGGAGCGATGTCCAAGGCAAAACCTGTAACATGAAACAAATATTTATTTACCTATTTTGTACCTCCTTCCCCCAATGGGCACCAAATTGTGGCTAAGTATGAAGTATACTTTGTGAGGGCCATATGTATATACCTTGTGTGCTGGTTTGAGTATTGGACTAAGATTCCAAGAGACTAGAGTCGGAATCCGCCTTGGCCATAGAAACCCACTGGGTGATTTGAGCCATTCACTCTCTCAGCCTCTGAGGAAAGCAAGGCAAGCCCCCCACTCTGAACAAATTTTGCCAAGAAAATCCTGTGATAGGTTCACCTTAGGCTCACCATAACTCAGAAATGACTTGACAGCACAGCACAACAATTAAAAAGGGCAAGAGCTCATGTTGCAGTAAATGACTTATCAGAGAGACAGGCTTGGAAGGATGAGTCTATCTTTATGGAAACACCAATAGATCAAAAGGTCTGAATTGTCCTGGATTAGCCCTGTGTGTTTGTGCACGCATGTGGACAGATGAGGAAGCACAAATGGCAACCCAATGCCCTCATCCCTCCAGCTGGAATAATTTTGTGGTCCCTGGGACCTACTCACACATTTTAGATTAACTGCAATGTGTGGTTTGAATGCAATCAGGAAAGAGCATGCTGAGGATGTGAATTTTTATTCCAGTCATCCCAGTCTATTCAAAATCTTATTACTGCTGCCCAGGAAACCCATTGTTGTGTTTATAGCTGTGAGACTGCTAGAAATTCCCTTCCCCTGTTGTATCTCTTTTACACATGCATGTCAAAACATTTAATGCAAATGAGGCAATGAAGCTGTTCCCCTAGACAATTCATTGTTGTTCCTGGGATCCTTCGCAAAACAAATGAATGTCAGGACAAAGGCATTTGAATGATAAGTAGCCCTCTTTTCTGGCTAATGACCACTGCAGGCTACCATCATCCTCTGTTTCTGAATACTTTGAGTAATTTCATCCCACCACTCCAGCCTTCGCAGCTCAGTTTCTGTTGTGTTTAAATGTTTTTCGCTCCCCACATAGCATAGACCAGGGTGGAGAATGGTGAGGAATTATAAGGCCTATAACACCACATCTTGGCTCAGTTGTTAATCAGAATTTGGAGACTGCAGTCAAAAAATCTGAAGAAGACTAGTTGGAAGGGCAACTATGAAGGAATTAGACAAGATCCAGAAGTATAAAGATGTATCATTGAATACCAAAAATAGCATTGCCCATGCTGTTGTATTTCTAATTTCTATGGATGGGTGTAAAAGCTGGACAGTGAAGAAAGCTGACAGGAAGAAAATCAACTCCTTTGAAATGTGATGCTGGAAAAGAATTCTAGGATACTCTGACTGCTAAAAAAGAGAGAAACGAATGGGTCCTACAGCAAATCAAACCTAATCTGTACTTAGAAATCAAGATGACTAAACTGAGGCTGTCAACAACTTCCTGTCTCTGCATTAATTTGAGGTGTGATATTTGGGTAAAGTACAGGTATGGATGTACTTATGGACTTGTAATTCTCAGAGAGGCGCTCTCTCTCTCTCTCTCTCTCTCTCACACACACACACACACACACAGAGACCTTCCCTGGAAAATGGCTGAGGGGGAGAGGTGCACCCTCTAATGGTTACACACTGCTGCTGCATTTTAGCAGGGTGCTATAATATCCATCAATGGATAGCTGGTGTTGGAAGAAGGAGAGGCAGGATGTGGCAAGATAGGACCACCCCAACAATGACTCTACTGCCCCTATCTACTCCCACCTAGGAATAAGAACAACATCAATGAGATTGCTGAGGACAGCAGTAGGAAGGACAGCAACTTCAGACTAGTAGTATGACTAGTAAGGTTGTTTTAATAAGTCTGTATGGAACACAAGGAAAATCTGTAGTGGGAGCATGCAAGAATATGTGAAGACTATATTACCGTGAATCCACCCTGTGTCTAGAGTCATATGGTTAAGCTATAGTTTTTAATCACAGAGGCAACAAGAAGCAACACTCTTACATTGTTGTACATAGAGCTCTGAAAAGTTAATTTCTTGACTACAATTCCCAGAATACTCCAGATTCTGGAAAGTGTTATACAAAAAGAAATAAATAATGCCAATCCATGAGCCTAGACTTAAATCTCCGGAATCCTAACCCCGGGGCCAGAGGCACATGCATGCTGTTAGTTCTGCCAACACTAGAGGGCAGTGGTGTCATTGCCATCCACATTCCTGTACCGACTGGGAAGCAGAAAATGTTTTTCAGCAACAGCTTTCCACTTCACAGGAACCTGGATCCATAGACGTTTCACTGATGTTCGCTACAGTAAACATGAAAACTGTGAACAGGGAGATGCTGCCCTCTGTCTCTTCATGCTTTGGGGATACGTACCTCCTCTCCATGCTCAAGTGCTTATACCAGCAAATAACCACTGAAGCACCTGTGGTTCAAAAAGCTCAACAATCACACTTTGATTCCTCTCTGGCAGGAGGCTCAGCAGACATACACGCCAGAAGATGCCAATAAATCAAGGTGCTAGAGCCGCCACCTTTCTTCACTAGTGCCTCTGCCTTCAAGAGCTGCCTAAGCCAGTGTGGTATAGTGGTTTGAGCATTGGACGACGGTCCTGGAGGCCAGGGTTCGATTCCTCATTTGGCAGTGAAAACTCACTGGGCGACCTTGGGCGAGTCACAAACTCTCAGCCCCCAGAAAACTCCATGATAGCTTCACCTTAGAGTTGCCATAAGTTGGAAATAACTTGAAAGCACACAGCATTGCATAGCCATTAAGCAGATACAGCTTTTTCCAGACACGAAGATGAAACAAAACAAAACAAAACAAGAGTGCCTAAGGACACCTGTGTGTCAGGCTCATGTTAAGGGCACAGGAGCTGAGCTTGTAAGAAAGGTGGCAACTCTGTGGTAAAGAAAACAACTTGAGCAGAAGAAAACTGCAGTGCTGTTCTTCCTCATTGTAAATTTGGAAGACCACAAATTTCCAATCCTGGTGTAGGAAGAGTCATGCTGTGATGCTTGAGGAACCAAATTAAGGCTTTAGAAAAAGGTTTCCAATTTGATTTCTTGATGTTGCTTTTATTTAAGTTATGCATTAAGTGACTATAATCTTATCAACCCTATCTACTTCAAGAGTGGCCACCTCATGGTCCTTCAGATGTTGGTGCAATACAACTCCCATCATCCAGCACTGTTGGATGTACTGGCTAGGGCCGGATTGCAGTCTCACAACATCTGGAGCCCCCCCAGGTTGCCTGGCCTTGTTCTGTTGCTTGCTGTTTATTTCATCTTTTTAAAAACTGTCTTTTGGTTGTACTTTAAAATGTTCATACTACAAGTTGCTTTAGGTATGTGTCAAAACGTGGAAATAAAATAAAAATTGTTACTGAAAATAAAAATAACTAAAGCTGGATCATGCCTCTGTGCTCTGCAAGCAGAGCCAGAACTGTCATCTGCTGTAGTTAACAGGTATGGGGCACCTGCAGCCGTTTCCCTAATTTCATGGGGCTTTCAGCCTGACTTCAAAATGCCTCTGTGAGGGACAGTTCAGACCTCTTCCAGAAGGATCTGATCATTTCCCTGGAGGCTTTCTGAGGCCATTTTCACACTAGGCTGCTACAGTACTATTATTCCACTTTCAACATCTTATATAATCCTGCAGTTTAGGGAGGGACCCTTTAGAATTCCCAATTGGAGAGTCCTTCGGCCTCAGTAAACTACAAGCCCCAGAATTCCACAGGATGTTGAAAGTGGAATAATAGCACTATAACAGTCTAGTGCAGAAATGGCCTGAGTCAGAAGGAAAAATGGAGATGGAAAAGGAGTGGGGAGAGGCACTGGGGGGAGGAGGAAGGAAGAGGCAGTTCCACGCACCTTTTGGCTCTGGCTGTGCCCATAGAAGGCTTGGCCTCACTCCCTGCCAGAACAGAGGCTGGTGTCATGCCTTACCTTGAGGAGTCTTCATCCGACCAGGGTGGATTATCTAGATCTATTTCAGTTTTGTTTCCAGCCTGGCTACGGAACAGAGATGGCTTTGGTAGCCTTGGTGGATCACCTACACTGAGAACTGGACAGGGGGAGCCTATCCCTGTTGGTTCTGCTGGACCACTTGGCAGTTTTTGATACCATTGATCCTTCTGGGTCACTTCACTGGAATGGTGCCTGTTGTATAGTGGCTCCATTTTTTCCTAGAGAAGCACTCTCAGAAGGTGGTGCTGGCAGATTCCTGTTTGACTCCTTGGCCACTGACCTGTGGAGTCCCTCAGGGTTCTGTCTTGTCCCCTATCCTGTTTAACATCTATATGAAGTTTCTGTGAAAGGTAGTCCAGAGTTTTGGGGTGAGGAGTCACCTGTATGCTGATGATACACAGCTCTATGATTTCTTTCCACCCAATTCCAAGGAAGCTGTTTCTTTGCTAAACCAGTGACTGGCAGCTGTAAAGGACTGGATGAGGGTGAATAAATTGAAGTCTAGACAAGACAGAGATGTTCCTGGTCAGTCATAACACAGATCTGGGAATAAGGATTCTGCCTGTGTTAGATGGAGTGACAGCTCCCCCTGGAAACACACATTCACAGTTTGAGGGTACTCTTGGATTCAGCCCTGAGCTGGCAAGTTCAGGTTTCATCAGTGACCAGGAGTGGCATTTGCACAGTTAAATTAAATCTAGTGCTCCAACTATACCTTTTCCTGGAAAAGTCAGATCTGGTCACGGTAACACATGCTTTGTGTTACATCCTGTTTGGATTACTGTAATGCACTCTATATGGGGCTGTATTTGAAAGGGGTTCAGAAACTTCAGTTGGTCCAAAGAGCTGCAGCCAAATTGCTAATTTGGGCTGGCTACAGGGAGTACAAAACTCCCTTGTTGCAACACCTCCACAGGTTGCTGGTCAATTTCTAGGCACAATTCAAAGCGCTGGTGATGACCTATAAAGCCCTACATGGTATGGCTCTATACTATTTGAAGGACTGTTTCTCCCTTTATAAGATCACTAGTGCTTTAAGATCATCTAGAGCGGCCCTCCCCTCTATCCCACCACCTTCTCGGTCTTATTTGGTGGGAACAAGGGAGAGGGCCTTCCCAGTGGCGGCTCCCAGTCTATGGAACTCCCTCTCTAGGTAGACCAGTGTGGCTTCCCCCTTGCTCTCCTTGGCCATTTCCACACTAGACTGTTAAAGTGCTATTATTCCACTTTCAACATCCTATGGAATCCTGGAGTTTGCAGTTTAGGGAGGAGCATTTAGAATTCTCAGTCAGAGAGCTCTTTGGCTTCAGTAAACTACAAAGCCCAGAATCCCACAGGATGTTGAAAGTAGAATAATAGCACTAGACCAATCTACTGCAGAAATGGCCCTTCTGCTGCCAACTGAAAATACTCTTATGCCATCAGGCTTTTGGAAATTGAATGGGGTGGCTTTTAATGATGTGCTGTGCTCTTCTATATTTCATGATTTGCATAATCTTATAATGAATTTTAATGTTTTTAATGTTTAATGTTTCAACCTGATAAAGTGTTTAATTGCTTTTAGATAATTTCATATTTATACTTTTATCGAAAAAATGTGTACAGTTTTTAATCTGTATTGTTTTGAATATGTTGTTAGTCACTTGAGTCCCATTGTTGGGAGAAGAGCAAGATATAAATGAATAAAATAATAAATAACAATAGTTCTATGACTAAATATTTTGCTCAGCACTCTTTGAGAGAAGGATGAGGTACAAATATGACAGATCAGGATATGAACTGGTTGTTATTGTTGTTTTGAAACATGGGGGATGCTCTAATCACACTTTGCTGTGTTTTACTCACCCCTTTGTCCAATATTGTGCCCTCCAGAAGAGCTGGACTACCATTCCCATCCTCCATAGTCAGTATGACCTTTTTAGAATTCAGTAATCAGCTTTTGGGGTTGCCACCTTGTCTGACAGCATGTTAATTTCATTTAACGCTTTGTCAATTTTACTCTCCCCTAGTAATTTCACTCCAGCCATCTCTGTTCCTGACAACTTGACAGCCATGCTTCTATTTAAGGAAAGATCATAAATGTAACAAGGAAAGATCTCTAATGAGTTATTTACATAGAAAAGGGGTCTGCTAGGGGTTTGCATGATATCTTAACAACAATTCCATTACTTAGTGTGGCCTAGCCTGATATGTTGAGAACTGTAAATGAATCCCAGCCATCCATGGTTAATATTTGCCATATATGGAGTGTTTTAATTAAATACAGGCTTTCTAACCGAAGCCTGTATCAACAAACTTCAGGGTGGGATATATCCAGTGAAGCAATTCAGCGTGAAACCAAGTATAATCCAAAAAACCACCAGACTCAGCATCACTGTAAAATCAGCACTAATAACACAGGGCAGTCTAAATATCCTGAAAACACCAGATCCTTTCTGATCTTGGAAGCTGAGCAGGATTTGCCCTGATTAGTATTTGGATGGGAGATCACCAACGAATACCAGGTGCTGTAGCAATATTTCACAGGAAGAATTGGCAAGCCATCTCCAAGTATTTCTTGCCTTAAAAAAAACCAACAAAATGTATGGAGTCACCATAAGCTGACAGGTGATTTGAAGACATACACACACACTCATGCACTAAACCAAATTAATAAAACAGAGAATTGTTTTCAGTGTTGTTGGACTCCAGCTCCCATCAGCTAGTGTAGCCAATGGTAAAGGGTGTCAAGGAAGGCCTGTGTAAACAGCCTTCATGAAAGGACTCTGTAATCATCTTAACTTGGTGCCAAAATGAGCCTCAATGTTGGTGCCAACTGGGACTCCAGAAGAAACATCTTCCCTAACCAAGGTGTTATATCTGAAATGGCCTCATCTGTGTCTCCCCTACATAATATACAGTCCACTTCTGACAGCTGGACACAGAGGAGAGCCCTCTTGGCAAACCTGGGAATCTGGGCAGGTGGAGGCAAGAAGAGGTGTTTTACTGAGATCCCAAGTCATTCACAAAATTGTCACTGATCTTGTCCTGCATTCAAAGACATCCATACTATTCTTTCATATAGTGCAAGCTTGGAAAACTGGAGTTGAGGTAGCAGTGGCTGGTTTGAAACCACTTGATTCATAGAATCAAACAACTGGAAGTGGCCTTATGGGCCACCAAGTCTAACTCCCTGCTCAATGCGGGAACTCCAGCTGAAGCATTCCCAGTAGGTAGCTGCCCAGCCTCTTTTTGAAGACATCTAAGGAAGGAGACCTCACCACCGCTCTAGGTAATTGGTTCCATTGCTGAACTTCTTCTCTCTTACCTTCTATACGTCCAATCAAAATCCACCCTCCTGTAACTTAAAACCATTCGACCTGGTCCTACCCTCTTAAGGCAGCAGAGAACAGGCCTGCAGCCCCCTCTTTCTGGTTGCCCTTAACTGCCTGCAGTCATGCCATCCTTCAATCTTTTTTTTACCAAGCCGAACATGCCCAGCTCCTTCAACCTCCTGTATACTTTGTTCTCCATACCTCTTATAATACTTGTTGCCCTTCTCTGAACTTGTTCCAACTTGTCTATATTCTTCTTAAAATGAGTCACTTAGAACTGAACACCATACTCCACATGAGGCCTGAATATAATGGAACTATTACTTCTCTTAACATAGGAATTATGTTTCTATTAATTAAAGCTAAGACAGCGTTTGCCTTTTTTGGTACCACATTACCCTGCAGGCTCACATTCAGCTTATGGTTAACAATAATTCCAAGATCTTTTTCACATATAGTACTGCTGAACCAGTATTCTCCATCCTATACCTGTGCATTTGGTTTTTGTCTCCGTGGAATTTCATTATATTAATTTCAGGCTAGTTTTCTAGTTTATAAAGGTCCTTTTGAATTCTATTTCCATCTTCCAATGTGTTAGCTACCTCTTCCAGTTGTTCATCATTTGCAAATCTGATAAGGATTCCCTCCACCCCATTATCTAAATCATTGATAAAAACAAAGTCAGAACACTGTGGCATTCCACTTGAGACCTCCTTCCAGTTTGAAACATGGCCACTGATGAAAACTCTTTGAGCATGGTTTTCCAATAACTTATGGACCCATCTGATGATGTTTTCATCTATTCCATGTTTAGTCAGTTTGCTAATCAAAATGTCATGGGGGACCTTATTAAATGCTTTGCTAAAATCCAGTAAATGAACTCCATGGCATTCCCACCAGCTACGAAACTAATGACCCAATCAAAAAAAGATTTAAGGTTAGTTTGGCAGGATTTGTTCTAAACAAACCTATGTTGGCACCTGCTAATCACTTCATTGTCATCAAGACACTTGTAGACAGACTCCTGTATAATTTGTTATAATATTTTTCCTGATACTGAGGTCAGGCTGACTGGCCTGTAGTTTCTTGGATCTTCTTTTTGACTTTTTTGAAGAGAGGGACAACGTTTGCATGTCTCCAGTACTCTGGCATCTAACCCGTTCTACAAAATTTCTCAAAAATGATGGCAAGTAGTTCTGGGAGTAGGCCAGCAAGTTACTTCAGTCTGTTGGATTCCAGTTCATCTGACCCTGCAGATCCGATTCCTGAGTAACTGCTTATCAATCTTGATTTGCAATCCAGATTCCTTATCAAGATCTCTGCTGATGCTTGGAACCAAACAGTCCTCTTTTGGGGAAAAAAACCAAAGCAAAATAGGCATTGAGCAGGAAATCTGTCTTTTCATTGTGATTTGTTAGCATTTTATCATCCTTACAGAGCAGCAGTCACACCACTTCCTTCCTCACTCTCTTGCTTCAAGCATATTTGAACCCCATATTTGCTCCTTGCTTGCCTTGCCAGTCTTAGCTCATCTTGAATTTTAGCTCTCCTTGCACTATTCCTGCAAGTTTGGGCTACACATCTGTATTCTTCCTTGGAGATACACCCTTCCTTCTATATACATGCTCTTTTCCTTTTTCACTTCCTCCTGTGTTTGCTGTGTAGCCACACTGGCTTTTTCAAATGTTTCTCATTTTTCTTCTTCTACAGGATTGCTGTGATTGTGCTTTCAGCAGTTCCTTCTTCATGAAATCCCACCCATGTTGGGTGTCTTTTTTCCTTTAACACCTCTGACCATGGGATTCTGCCCAGTATTTCTATGAGCTTGATATAACCAGCTTTCCTGAAATCCAAGGTTTGTGTTCCACCATATTCTTCTTTGGCCTGTCTCACAGTCATGAATTCTAGCAGGATGTGGTCACTCCCCCCTGAAGTACCAACTGCTTTGATTGCAGTGACCTACTCCTCCCTGTTAGTTAGTATCAAATCCAGGATTACTCATTCCCTTGTTCCTCCCTCTGCTTTCAGAAAAAGGAAGTTATCTACAAGGCATGTCAGGAATTTGTTGGAGAACCTATGTTAGAAGAGCTAGTCTCCCAGCAGATATCAGGACAATTGAAGTCCCCACAACTACCAGTTCTTGCTTCTTGGATATTTCTAAGATTTGTTTCAAAAACACATCATCCACCAGCTTATCTTGGTTTGGTAACTTGTAGTAAACTGCCACAGTGTTCTTTTTAATTTCTTTCTCCATGTATTTTTACCCAAATGCTCTCCACTGGTCCAGGCTGATCACTCATGTGGATTTCTATACAAGTGAATTTGTCTTGGACATATAATGCTACTCCCCTTCCTTTTCTTCCCCATCTATGCTTTTAAAACAGATTATAGCTTTCATTGTTCTATTCCAAACATGAGAGTCATCCCACCTAGTCTCTTTTATACCTATAAAGTCATGTCTACCTTCCTTCTCTGTGACTTCAAGCTTGTCTTGTTTGTTTGTTTCCCAAATTCTGTGTATTGGTGTATAGACAGTTAAAGCATTGTTTCATGTCACATTTTGTTCCACTGTGAGTTTTACTGTGGCTCCCATTCTCTCCCTTAGTTTCTCCTCTAGAATTCACATCCTCATGTTTAGAACTTGTTTTTGGACAGATGTTTAAGCTATCATCTCCAGTCCCCCAAGGATTTTGTTTAAAGTCCTCTCAATCAGATTCACCATCCTTTCGCCAAAGATATTCTTCCCAGTCTTCACGAGGTGTAGACCAAGTGTAGCCAGTAGCCTTTCATCTAGGAAGTGAAGACAATGGTCCCAGATGCCAATTTTTCCCCGTCAACACCATCTGTGTAGCCAGTCATTAACCTGCAATATCTTTCAGTCCAGGTATGGTCCTCTATCTTTCACTGGTAGAACTGGGGAGAATAGTTCTTGTACCTCTAAGACTTTCACTTTCTTGCCCAGGGCTTCATAGTCCAAGATGATCTGCCCAAATGTTTTCTTTGAAGTGCCATTGGTGCCCACGAGAATTGGAAGAAAGGGGTACTGCTCCGTGTTCTTGAGAGTGTCTGATTTCTTGTGTATGTACTTGTTATTTCCAATAAAGCATTTTGTTTATTTTAAAACTGGAGCCTCTCACTGAAGTTATTATCAGTATACAAAGGTGAAAAGATCCTGCCATTACCCTCCTCTCACAGACTTCTTTTGAACTGTAATTTCCCTAAATTCTAATGAGAAGCTGGCATTGCAGGTGGGTCCTCCATCTCTTAGGGTAATAGAGCTTCAGCAACTTGTCAGTAACATCTGCACCAGTAATACAGCACACTTATAATAACATTTATTTATAATGCCCTTTACACCAAAGGGCAGAACACCAACGTGCACAATCAGAGACAAGGACAATAAAATAGAACAACAATACATGGAATGAAATCCCCAACACCCCATCTGTGGCTGCCCATCTCAGCACCTTAAACACAACTCAGTGGCTTAAGATGATGAGTCAAAGAGGAAGGTCTTCAACTGTTTATGAAAATGGATGAGATCTTCCTCCAGCCAGAAGTCCAAAGGAAGACCGTTCCACAAATGCGGAGCTGATTAATCTTGTCTGGCTGGCACACAGTTCCCTCTGTACCTTTGGGCAATGAATCACCCAATGCACACTTTTCTTCTTGCTGCAACTTGTGGTTAGGTTGGCTCCTTCACTGGCATGCGGCTTGTCTCCTGTTTGTACATCTTCACCACCATTATCTTCAGGAAGACAGCAGAAAGCGATTGCCTAGCTGAAGCAGTTCCTCCAGGGTGCCCCTCAGTGTTATAGCCCTCTTTGTTTTCACTGGCAGTTTCTCCATGTTGGTTCTGTAGGATCTAGTCTCCTTCTGTTCTGTCCAGGAAACCCCTTATCTTCTCTGATGTGTTGAACAGTCTCAACACGTGGATGCAGTACGTTGACCTTCTCTTTCAAGAGAGCCTCCAGTTTGCACTTGCTGCCAGTGTAGTTGGCAAGGTTTTCTGGCAAGAAGACAAACATTGCACACACACTGCAGCAGACAAGAGATCCTTCTTCCTCCCTCTCTGCAGTTATTTTTTTCCCCATCCTTCACCCTGACTGAAAACACCGCCATGTTTTGGATCCCCCTGGCTGTTTTTAGGCCCAGAAGAAGCCTTTATTTAGTACTGCCATATTCCAGTCTCTCATATCTGAGCATCTTATTTACATATTGTGCAAATTATTATAATTATGCACACTCATAATGTGCATGCTAATTATGTGAATTCAGAACATTAATAGTTGCACTTTTTTTTCTACCACTGTCTTTCAGCCTTGGTACCATTTTTATGGCAGCTACTGAGAAAACTCAGTATAGAGTAATATTTAAAGTAGTCGACTTGGAAAAGAGAACTGCATCAAAATCAAATCCCTGCTTGGTCATTGGAATTTACCATGTTACCTTGGGCCATCACGATTTCTCAAGAAATCAATTGTATAGGTTTGTTATGGATACTAATGGAAGACAGGAACTATGTACAGTGGCCATATTTATTCCTGGTGTGGTAGTAATATCTACAACAGCAACTGTAACAATATTGATATTTCCATATGCACAAGCACTTCTAAGGCTACTGTATTAGTACAGTATTTATTTTTTAATACTCATCAGTTTTTTAGTAATAGTAAAAAGATACAGATCCACAAAAATACCACAAGAACACCTTGAGAGTGATTGCCGTTGGATTCCCAGGAGGAAAATCAAAAGATAGTTACAAATTTACAAACTGGATCTCTTTCTTTTGCAATTTGCCTCACCTTATACCAGTGATAGAATCATAGAATCATAGAAATCTAGAGTTGGAAGAGACCACACAGGCCATCCAGTCCAACCCCCTGCCATGCAGGAACACCCTCAAAGCACTCCCGACAGATGGCCATCTAGCCTCTGCTTAAAGACCTCCAAAGAAGGAGACTCCACTACACTCCGAGGCAGCATATTCCACTGCCAGAGAGCCCTGACTGTCAGGAAGTTCTTCCTGAGGTTCAGGTGGAATCTCCTTTCCTGCAGCTTGAATCCATTGCTCCTTGTCCTGGTCTCTGGAGCAGCAGAAAACAAGCCCTCTCCTTCCTCTACATGGCATCCCTTCAAATATTTAAACATGGCTATCATGTCCCCTCTTAACCTTCTCTTCTGCAGACTAAACATACCCAACTCTCCAAGTCTATCCTCATAGGGCATGGCTTCCAGACCTCTCACCATTTTGGTTGCCCTCCTCTGGACTTGCTCCAGCTTGACCATGTCCTTCTTGAATTGGGGTGCCCAGAACTGGACACAGTATTCAAGATGAGGTCTAACCAAAGCAGAGTAGAGTGGTACCAGTACCTCCCTCGATCTAGACACCATACTCCTATTGATGCGGCCGAGAATTACATTGGCTTTCTTGGCTGCCGCATCACACTGCTGACTCATGTTCAGCTTGTGGTCTATGAAGACTCCTTGATCCCTTTCACACGTACTGCTATCCAGCCATGTGTCCCCCATCCTATATTTCTGTATTCCATTTTTTCTCCCTAAGTATAGGATCTTACACTTCTCTCTGTTGAATTTCATTTTGTTAGCCTTGGCCCAGCTCTCCAATCTATCCAGGTCATTTTGAATTTTGATCCTGTCCTCTGGCATATTAGCAACTCCTCCCAATTTGGTGTCATCTGCAAATTTGATGAGCATGCCCTCTATTCCTTCATCCAAGTCGTTGATAAAAATATTGAACAGCACTGGACCCAGAACAGAGCCCTGTGGCACCCCGCTAGTCACTTGTCTCCAGGATGAAAAGCAGCCATTCGTGATCACCCTTTGGGTTCGGTCGGTCAACCAATTACAAATCCAACTAACAGTAGCCCTGTCCAGCCCACATTTTACCAGCTTCATTGCAAGAATGTCATGGGGAACTTTGTCAAAGGCCTTACTGAAATCGAGATATACTACATCCACAGCATTCCCTTCATCTATCAAGCTAGTAACCCTATCATAAAAAGAGATAAGATTAGTCGGGCATGACTTATTTTTGAGAAATCCATGTTGACTTCTCGTGATTACCGCGTTGCTTTCTAAGTGATTAGAAACTGACTGCTTAATGATCTGCTCCAGGATGTATTTAAGTCTTTTACTCCAAGTCTCAAGTCAAGTCTCAAGTCTCTACCTTCAAGTCTCAAGTCACATCTTAAGTCCTTGAAGATACTTTCAAGTCAAGTCTCAAGTCTGGAACCCCAACCAACATTCCAGAATTATTGGATTAAGTCAAATAAATTCAGTTTTAACAATTTAACCAGAGTTGGCTCTCCACATCTGCAATTTTGCCATCTGCAGCTTTTGAAGTGGGGAATAGGATCCTATCTTATTCCCCATTACTGAAGATTCAAAAGCTTTAGAAGGAAGGATCCTTCCTCCTCAAGCCCATTGCTTAATGCAGTTGCTGTTTCCCTCTGAGAAATGTAACCTGCACTTTGGCGGTGCCAGCCGGCCCCTCCCGAAACCGCAACCCCAGGATTCCAGAGGATGTTGAAAGTGGAATTATCGCTCTATAACAGGCTAGTGCGGAAATGGCCTTTCTCGTACCTTGCACACATCTGCTGTACCTTCTACCTTCCCTTTGCCCAACTTCCTTCCATTTGCCTCTCTGCCATGCTTCCCTTCCTCCCAGTTGCACCTCCTACCCTCTCTTCCTCCCCCTCCATTTTACTTATTGTTGCTGCACCTTGCCTGTCCTCTAAAGATGGAGCACACAAAGCTGGAAGTGCTGCTTTAAACAGAAGACAGGTAAGTGCCAGATGCAGTAATGCCACTGTTTTTGCAAGATGAGGAACAGGAGGAGAGGAAGATAAGCAAGTCACTGGGAGGAGAGAGGGGCAGGAGCTGAGCAGGAGGAGATAAGGACAGCTATAGGAGGGATTTCTCTTTTCCTCCCACATCATATAGCTGACCCTCAGAAAATGGAACTTGATTCCCCTGCTGGACATCCAATAAAAATTCATAATATTGCTACATCAAGCAGGTCATGAAAAACATCATATCCCATGGAACCATAAATACCAATCATTGTATTGCTGTTTTTATCCTACCTTCTGGCGTCCCTCATCATTCACTCCAATAGCTCCATTATTTTCTGCCCAATCTTTGCCAGGAATTTCTCAAAACAGACTTCAGCTAAAACTTTCCTACAAAAGCTGCACTTTCCTCCAGAGTTGTTAATATTTACCCAGGGAACTGGCAATTGGAATTGAAAGAGAGGACAGGTGACGAATGTCAATCATAGGAGAAAGGCTTCACTCAAAGGTTAAACATGCTCAAAGGCAGGGACAGGAAGGCTTACCACTTGCAAAACAATTGGATGGAAGAGTGATTATACCTTTTGTCCCATAACTCCATGCCAATAAGGGCTACAGCAGGGGTGTCAAACTCAATTGCATCTTGGGCCACATCAGCATTATGGTTGCCCTCAAAGGGCTGACTGCATCTGTAAGACCATATAAATGTACCTACTCTTTTATCATATTAAATAATTGCCTCTGCTTTCGATTATTATTGGTTTTAGAAATAACTAGCTCTGAAACTAGAAGTCTAGGAAAAATAATGGCAAGCAGATATTCAAGTGTACAACTATTGTACAACTTATTGAAAAATGAGTTTTGAAAACAGAAAGTTTTTTTTTTTTTAACCAACAGACAAATATTACCAAGCACTCTTTTTTACATTAACTTTGTTTAACTTTTTGGTCCCAGTGGAGACTCTCTCTGTGCCTGTTTCTGCTCCCTACCCCTCTTTATACCTCATGAGCCCAATCCCCACATTGTGGGCCCCCGGCTGCTAGCATTCTGAAGAGGGGCCCAACAGCCAGCACTCGCAATCTACTTCTACTTCAGACTGCTCCTCTGTCCAGCTCTCACACACTGTGTGGAGCATTGCCATGGTAAACCGCAGCAACACTTTGACAGTGAGACTTGGATAGAGGAGCAGTCAGAAATAGAAGAGGAGTGCTGGTGGCTGGGCTCCTCTTCTCTGGCCCCAGTAGCCAGGAGCCTGCAGTGTGGGGATCGGGCTCACCAGCCAGGGGGAGTGCCGCAGCTGTAGGAGAGGTGTGAGGGTCACATGAAATAGCCCGGCAGGCTGGATTCAGCCTGTGGGCCTTGTATTTGAAACATGTGAGCTACAACCTCTTCCCCCCACCAATGATAACTTGAAATCCAAGCCAGATGGTCCTAACAGGCACTAGATGGCATACCATGGATACTGGGTGAAATTTGGCCAACAGATTGGTGTGGTTACTTTTATCTAATAAGAAATTAAATTAAAACGGTTTATCTCCTTAGTAAATAGACCTGTCTTTCAGAACACAAAATGTAGCAAAAATGATTATATGCAGCCTACAGGTTTGCTGCAAATGATTGGGTTCAGGCCACAAGGCTGGAAATGTTTTGCGCACGACTCCTTGGGGTGGGTCAGTGTCAGGGAAGACAGTCCTTTAGACAGCTGTGTCCCGAGCTTTTTATGGCATTGTAAACTAATACTGTCAGGCCTAAATACCCTAGAGGCACCAGATCCTGCTTGATCTTGGAAGCTAAGCAGTGTCAGCCCTGGTTAGTACTTGGATAGGAGACCACCAATGAATGTTAGGTGCTGTAGGTTATATTTCAGAGGAGGAAATTGGGAAAACCACCTCTGACTATTCCTTCCCTAAGAAAATCCTATGAAATTCATAGGGTCTCCAGAAGTCAACAAGTAAATTGAAGGCACATATATACACACAAATACTAACTCTTTGAATTGGGCCTTGTAGAGAACTGACCAACAGTGTAAGGATTTCAGAACAGGTGTCGTATGTTCAGTCCTTGCTGCCCCTGCCAATGCCCAGGCTGTCTGCTCTAGCTGCAGTCTCCAGAGTGTCTTCAAGGGAAGGCTCAGGTAGAGTACATTGCAATAGTCTTGTTTGGGAAGTTATCAGAGCATACACTCCTATGGCCAGATTATTCTAGTGAGACTGAGCTTATGGCACATACAAGATTTGAAGAAGAGACTGGCTAAGGAATCAGTGGCATGGATAAAAGTGGTTCAGTTGTGACCTAAGGAAACAATCCAATACATACCAAATTCTCCCTAGTCCTGTCTGTAACTAATTACGTATGAGGAGAAAACCAATGAGAAGGGTGATTTTGAGGGTACTGGGTCTACAATGTTGGTGTTGTTTAATGGAGGTATAGTACGGGGAAGAGGTGACCAAAACTGTGTTACAGATAAATTTAAGGCTTGACAGGATTTTTCTGTTTCCACCCACCCCTCCAAGGAATGCAAAGCATGATGTTAATAGCCTTGGGCTGGTGGTTCAGAAAGCAAGGTCAGCGGCCTGCAAAATGTCTATTATTCTTAATTTCATCTGGGGAGAAGGCTGCGGACTTGGTGTGAATCACTGGAGCCTGACAGGAGGCTGAATATCCCAGATGACTCCAGCAGGACTCCTGGTGCCGTGTCAGCCTTCAGCTACTGGCCACAGAAAGGTGAGAAGGGTTGCTGTGTGTTGTCTTTATGAGTATTTACATGTATCCATGATGTAAATGCCTCTGAGCATTTAAAAATGGACTAATGGCCAACACCAACCCAGAATGGAGATTGATCAAGCAGCTAGTGTTTAAAAGAAACTAGGGATATAAGGGATAGAATCTGCTACACCATTGTATAAGATATTGAACCTTCAGATATCCCCGTTTCACATAAAAGCTTCAGGGAAAGAACTACTACATCTACTTGAATTCTGCTGTAAGCAATGCACAGGAAGAGCTTGGAGAAGTTATTTTTTTCAGTCAATGATTCCCGGAAACCCTCAGCCACTGATGGCCTTGCTGGGTGGGAGATTTTGGATGTTACAGTAAAAAAAAAAAAGGTAAGTTTTGTATTTCCTGAGATAGTTACATGCTTGAAGGGGATATGGGTAAATCCCTCCTTCTACTTTCATCTCCTTCTTGTCTTCCTCTTTTGCATGTCACATATTTTTAGGGAGACAGCATTTCTAGTTAGGCAAGCCAGCCATAGTATGGTGGCTTTGGTGTTAAGACTAGGGCTCTTGGAGACCAGAGTTCAATGCCATTTCTGGGCCATTCCCTAAACTGCAAACTCCAGGATTCCATAGGATGTTGAAAGTGGAATAGTAGCACTATAACAAGCTAGTGTGGAAATGGCCAGAGTTACTACTCAGCCATGTAAACCTACAGAGTGACCTTGGGCAAATCACACTCTCCCAGAGAAAAACAATGACATACCCTCCAACTGTCCCAGTTTGTCACAGACAGACCTGATAAAGCTTTTTTCATCCAATTTTTAAAATGCTTTTAAAATGTTCCAGTTTCTCTTTCTCCTCCTTCTACTTCCCCCTTTTTCTTCAGCTTATTTCAATTGCCACAAACTGAGTTCAAAGTCAAAAAATAGCCAGGGAAGGGAGAGAGGAAAGGAGGAGGTAAACAGGGTCTAGGAGATGTGAAAGGGATCATGTGAAATGGATTGAGAAGTATTAGTAGACCACAAGCTGAGCATGAGTCAGCAGTGTGATGCAGCAGCTAAAAAAGCCAATGCAATTCTAGGCTGCATGAATAGGAGTATAGTGTCTCAGTTAAGAATCAACTCAAGAATCTTTAGCCTAGACAAGGGCAAACTGCAGTCCATGGGCCACACATGGCCCTTGGATAAGTTTTGTGAACTCAAAGTCTCCCACCATTCCTGCAAAGCCCCAGCTCCTTGCTGATTTGAGGCTGCATCAATAGGAGTATACCATCTACGGTAGATCAAGGAAAGTGATGGTACCACTCTATTCTGATTTGGTCAGACCTCACCTTGAATACTGTGTCCAGTTTTGTGCACCACAATTCAAGAAGGATATTAACAAGTTGGAATGTTTCCAGAGGAGAGCAACCAAAAATGGTAAAAGGTCTGGAAACCATGCCCTATGAGGAGTGGTTTGGGAGCTGGGTATGTTTAGCCTAAAGAAAAGAAGGTTAAAAGGTGACATGATAGCTATGTTTACATATTTAAAGGGATGTCATATGGAAGATGGAGCAAGCCTGTTTTCTGCTGCTCCAGAGACTAGGACACGGAGCAATGGCTTCAAACTTCAGGAATAGAGATTCCACCTAAACATTAGGAAGAACTTCCTGATGGTAAGAGCAGTTTGACAATGGAACCCGCTGCCTCAGAGAGTGGTAGAGTTTCCTTCTGTGGAGGTTTTTAAACATAGGCTGGATGGCCATCTGTTAGGAATGTTTTGATGGTATATTCCTGCATGGCGGGGAGCTGGAATCAGTGGACCATTTGGTCTCTTCCAGCTCTATGATTCTATGAATCTTGCCCTTCCCAGGAGGCTAAGGAAAAACCAAACTGTGGCAGTTTCTCCTAGCTTATTTATTCGTCCTTGTTAATGACTTGTATCATTTTGACCCCTCTTTAATGTTGCATGGTCACATGTGTGCCAGTTTTCAATTATGAAATGTTGGAAGTATGCAGTGAGAAACCTCCTCTGAATAAATCTGGCCCAGAAAACTCCAGTATATACCATAAATTGGAGTTGACATGAAGGCAATATCAACAACAATCCTCAGCCTGCCTTTCTACAATTGCCTAAAAACAAATTGATGGTCATCTGGGACTGAAGTGGGTAATCTGTATCTCTCCAGATGCTGATGGACTCTAAATACTATTAGCCACAGCCAGTATTGGCACAGAATGATGGGGCTGCAGTCCAGCATGACGACCCCACCACTTGCCGATGGCCATTTACGCACTATCCTGTTATAGTGCTATGATTCCACTTTCAACATCCTATGGAATCCTGGGGTTTGCAGTTTCGGGAGGGGCCGGCTGAAAACTGCAAACCCCAGGATTCCATAGGATGTTGAAAGTGGAATCATAGCGCTATAACAAGCTAGTGCGGAAATGGCCTAAGAGTATCCACCTTCATTTTCTCTGATCCTGGAAAAACAGCTAGCCATGGCTAGTGTAAGTGATGCAGCAAAAGTCGGTATGCTCTAGCATCTGTGCCATGCCCTACCATAGGGTCAGTCACTGCCTCACTCCTGATCTGGCACCCTTCAAGAACTACAGTCACAATCATGGGTTGGCTATAACTTGGATTTTTAACAGAATATTTGTATCCCTCCCTGTATCCAATTATTTCAGTTTGTCAAACAATAACATCAGTATAAATATGAAACAGTGTAAAATGTGAAACAGCAATGTATGACTTGTGGCAGAGGTTTCCAAACTTTTCATGTTGGTGACATGCATTATTTCATGATATGGTAATTCAGTAAGTCGGGGCAGGCCCTCTATCCAAGCCTGGTCTGCTGCTACCCCCACCGGGTTCTTCCTCAGCCTGGGGTGGCAATGACGGCGGTGGGAGAGGCAACCCCTCCACCTGGACTGGGCCTGCCACCGCCACCCTCACCAGGGTCTTCCTTGGCCTAGGGTGGTGGCGGCAGAAGCAGCCACTTCACCCAG
Source organism: Ctenosaura bakeri (assembly GCA_948474755.1). NCBI lineage: Eukaryota > Metazoa > Chordata > Lepidosauria > Squamata > Iguanidae > Ctenosaura > Ctenosaura bakeri. The sequence goes on along the minus strand of CAOLHI010004936.1, from coordinate 149,842 downwards.
GCCTGGCCTGCCTCAGCAGCGGGGCGGGGGGGGGCAGCCTCTCCACCTGTTACATTTGTGCAACACAGCTACACGCTGCAGCTGTTGCACTAATGTGTCACAACACACAGTTTGGGAAGCTTTGATTTATGGACTAAAGCCATTTAAAACTATCTGACCAACTGAAACAAATTAAAGCAATGTGTATGTACAAACTTTGTAAAATCATTAGATCCCAACAACTTTTGATAAAAAGCTATGTTTTAACTTGGTGTTAAAATGCAGGCAACAGCGGTGCCACTCAGTCCTGTGAAAGGGTGTTAATAGTACATGTTGAAAAGGCCGTGGAAGTGGCATGTGACCTAAAAGCTACATTTTCCCCAACACTGAGGAATAGGCATTGTAAGCACCCTGGAAGACTGTTGCAATGTGGCATTTGCTTCACAGACAGATGCTTCACTTGAGCCCAGGAGTGGTGCGGTGGTTTGAGTCTTGGATTACAACTCTGGGAGACCAGGGTTCAGATCACAGCTCAGCTGTGGAAACCCACTGAGTGACTGTGGGAAGTCACACTCTCTCAGCCTAAGGGGAAAGCAACGGCAAACTTCCCATGAATAAATTCTGTGAAGAAAAGTAGGATGACATTGCTGTAAGATGGAATTGACTTGAAGGCCCACAACAACAACAGCAAACAGTATGCATAGGTGAAATTAATAATTTTTCCCTCCCACATTTGCATTTCATCCTCCCCCATCTGTTGTCTCTCAAGTGTGAATTTTAGATTGTAATCTCCTTCTGGCAGAACTTGCCACCTTACACTTCATAAGCTACAATGGATATTGATGGCACAATGAAATGACACTTGTAATCCAACTTCACAGTATCCATCCAGAACCAGCCCTCTGGACACAAGAGAAGTGTCTGTCTGTAAAGCCGAGGCCACATTATCATAATCTTTCAAGGTGCTTACTGTGGCTATAGCTTGTGGGCTGCATGTCTATTTAAACACCCACCTACCCCCACAAAGTCCATCCCAATTCTCCTTGTCAAACACAAATACTGTCTTATCAAAAAGGGCTTTCCCACTCCTGTTAAACAAGCTGCTGAAAGGTTTCTCCTCCACTTGTCAGATCAGTGAAAATTTAAAGTTGAGAGAAGTTTCTTTTCCCATTTCCTAGCACAGATAGGAAAGAGAAAGTGTTCTAGAATGGATAGTTTTTAGAAGTTCCCGAACAGAGATAAAATGCCTTTCCACACTACATTGTTATAGTGCTATTATTCCACTTTCAACCTCCTGTGGAATCCTGGGGTTTGCAGTCTAGGGAGGGGCATTTAGAATCCTCTGCCAGAGAGATCTTGAGCCTCAGGAAACTACAAACTCCAGAATTCCACAGGAGGTTGAAAGTGGAATAATAACACTATAACAGTGTAGTGCAGAAAGGCCTAAAGACACAGTTCTCACAGGGAATGTTCTTTGCAACTTCGGCCATTTCTGCACTAGTCTGTTATAGTGCGATGATTCCACTTTCAACCTCCTATGGAATCCTGGGGTTTGCAATTTCGAGAGGGGCATTAAGAATTCTTGGCCAGAGAGCTCTTTGGCCTCAGGAAACTACAAACCCCAGAATTCCACAGGATGTTGAAAGTGGAATAATAGTACTAGAACAGTGTAGGGTGGAAAGGCCTTAGAACATTTTAAAAACAGTGGAAAAAGTGGGATGACAGAGGATTAACTGCAACTGTCCCTGCTAAATCCTTACTGCCTTTGCCAGGGCTTTCCAAATGGTGTGTCGGGACACATTAGTGTGTCTCCTGTAGTGTGCTGGTGTGTCACCTCCTCAGCCGAGAAAGACTCCTCTGCTTGAGCCTGGCCTGCTGCTGCCTCTCTCACTGAGGCCTTTCCCCAGCAAAAGCGATGGCAGAGGGCAAGGACCGGGTAGGAGGGGGCTGTCTTTCCCCCTGCCACCACTCTCGCTGGGGCCTTTCCTGGTGAGGGTGATGGCAGCAGGCCAGGATTGGTGGGGGGCTGCCTTTCCTCACCCAAGATACGCCTCTGCGTACTTGCAGTTTGCTAGTAAAACTGAATTACTGTGTCGCGAAATGATGCATGTCGAAAAAGTGTGTCACCAACATGAAAAGTTTGGAAAGCTCTGGTCTATGCCATCACCAAAAGATCACCAAATGCTCTGAAATGGATAGCCTCTCTCTCTCCCTCTCCCTCCCTCTCCCTCTCTTGGGATTGTGCTAAGCTGTTTTCCCTCGTTGTCAGCTCGCTATGAACTGATATAAAGGCCTTTTTTCAATAACTGAAGCAACTAGATAGTTACTAAAATGGCTAGTTGTGCTCCTTAGAATACATGATTACCCATTTTTGAACAATATCCATATAAATATAGGGTTCATGGTGTCAAGGCTCACAAAAACAGCCCATAGCCTGCACTCTGCTGGCCTGTGGGCAAGACAGTGGAAGAGAAATAGACACTGAGTTGATGCTACACATGAATTAACAAAAGAACACATAAAGCTGCCTTATTCTGAGTCAGACCTTTGGTCCATTATTCTCATCCCGCACTAGCCTGTTATAGCACGATGATTCCACTTTCAAAATCCTCTGGAATTCTGGGGTTTGCAGTTTCAGGAGGGGCCAGCCGGATTCCAGAGGATGTTGAAAGTGGAATCATCGCGCTATAACAGGCTAGCGCAGAAATGGCCCCAGTCTTGGTGACAACACTCCCTGGCAGCAGCTCTCTGGTATTTGAGAGAAGACTTTTCCAGCTGTCTTTGGAGACACCAGGGACTGAACTTGGGGACCAACCTTCTGCATGCAAACTATACGCCCTACCAGCTGGCTGCAGCTCACCCTCATCCATCTTCGCCAGGAATTTACATATATCTCCACTGATAACATGTGATTCTACAGTAAGCTTTTTATCATTTTATTAAAACGTTATAGCAGAAACTGTGGGCTAGGCAGGTATGGATTGCTTTTACAAAGATCCTAGACTCCTCTGTTCTCTACTTTTTTTATATTATTATTATGACTTGTGCATTGCCTCTGTGATTTGTAAAGTGAAATGTCAGGAACTTCTGTTTCCTTATCTTTTAGAACCAGACCTTTCCCAGGGAAAGAGAGAGAGAGAGAGAAAGAAGTGTGATAAGGAAGTCTAGGCACTGGGAAGAATTCTAATTCTAATCAGACCTCCTAAACTACTAACACAAGGGAACCTTTCACAATGCCGGAGGAATATGTATGTCAGGGCAGGCAAGATACATCTGCTCAACCTTCAGTGGCCCTCCATGAGTTTTACTTCTGCAATACTAACCTTTGCTTACAGGACAAATCTGAAGCTGTTTCCACACTAGATAGTTATAGCGCTATTATTTCACTTTCAGTATCCTATGGAATCCTGGAGTTTGCACTTTCGGGAGGGGCAGGGTGGCCCCTCTCGAAACTGCAAACCCCAGGATTCCATAGGATGTTGAAAGTGGAATAATAGCGCTATAACAGTCTAGTGCAGAACGGCCTGAGCCAGTAAAAGGCAGGCTTGAAGCGAAAGACTGAATCCAGATTGGATGGGCAACTCTCTCCCTTCAGATATTCCTGGACTACAGTTCCCATACTCCTTAACCACTGGCTATGCTAATACTAATGGGGGTTGTATGCTTTAAAAAAAAAATCTGGTGGACTACAGGTCCCTAACCTGGTCTAGACATTAAAATCAATGAGACTTAAATTAAATGGGACTAACTTGAATCCCATGCATTTCAGAAGGCCTACATGAGAAAATCTGAATATAACTTGATGGAGTTAATAGATCTGGGCATGGGAATTCCTTTAGTTAAAGTTTGTCACTGTCTTTTGTGAAAAAGAAATGTAAGAGAAAACAGTTTAAAGATAATGTCCAGATGGTATGGAACTATGCCTTCCATATTAAGTGGATAATTGGAGATTACAGCAGCAAGTGCTGGAGATATATATGTGTGTGTGTGTGTATGTGTGTGTGTATGTGTATGTGTATATGCAAGCATGCATGTGCATACATACAAGAAATGTACCTTCCTCCATCTGTACAAAAATCTTATGATTATGTGAAGATGTCTGTAAACTTAAGATAATGTGTACAAAATACTATGCCTTTGTAATTTGGGTTTCTGCAATTCTTGCCCTGCTAAACCAATCAATGAGGAGGTTGACAGTATTCAGTGCATGATGCCCACCAAATATTTTGGAAAACAACTCCTATCGTCCCTGACCATTGGCCATGCTAGCCCTAGCTGATGGGCGTTATATCGCAGAGTGTTTAGAGGGCAACAAGTTGGGAAAAGCTGGCTTAAACGGTCCATCATCATAGTAGTTTGCTTTGTCTGTGCTTTCCAGAGACTGAGAGAAGCAGGAGAAAAACACATTAACAGGGTTTTATGAGTGCATCAGGGTAAGTGTCCTTGAAAACCATATAAATCAGCAAAAAGACAATGGTCTGAACCCTGTTGGTCAGTCCCAGCTAGACTCCCTGAATCAACAAGATTTACCTGTATGTTGATTCAGCATTGACTCAACAGGTGTACTCTAGCTAGGACAAACCAAGAAGGTTCAGACCAATGTCTTCCTCATTCCCTTTTCTTACCCAAAAAGAAGATCTATGTCCTTCTACGTACGAGGCTGATTTGCAGTGTTAATTTCTACTATGGTTAAGATCCAACAGTGTACAGTCAACCCCCTCAACATTTGTGAGTTTCACTTTTGTGGACTTGATTATTCACAGATTTGTTGTCACTTCTGCTGTCTCCCTATGCCGTTTTTAACAGGGATTGCAAACCTTGTGAGACTGAGAAACTGTGAATGAGGCTTGTAAGTCCCTATAAAAAATGGTGTGGGGCAGCAGTGGAGATGGCATTAAGCCCAACCAGCCACCCACTTCTGCCTTGTGAAGGAACCCTGATGCCTCAAAGGAATCCATGGTGGATTGAATATGGTGATCATATTTTTTGTGTGTTAAATATGGTTTGGGAGGGCTTAGAGTTATTCATGGTTTTTCCACTTTCATGGGGGTCCTGTGCCCCTAACCCTAGTGAATGTGGAGGGATGACTGTACTTCTGTATCCAAGCTCAGACGAATAGGATGTTCTTCTCCTTCCATTCCCACTACATCCCCCCTGCCATGCTTTATTCTCTGTGGGTAGGCTTGTCTGAATCCTCTTGAACAGATTTTTCCAAATGACCTGGGGGCATGCAAGAGTGGGAAGGGAAATAATTGATTCTGTCAGAACCTGTGAGATCTAGCAGATATATACCATTGGATCTTGTCTGTTGGATCCAATAGCTGCTGCCAGTTGGCGGTAATGTTGTGAGGTGGAAGGAAAGCACGAGATATTTGCAAATTGAGGTTGCTAGTGACCCTGAAGTTGGTGAGGTGATGAAGCTGTTGCAGGTTTTCCCCCTGAACTTTAAAGGACTTTCTATAATGCTGAACCCTATCCCAGAATAGGTTCAGCACTTTGGACAGCTACTTAAAGTTCAGACTAGAGCCCAAAGTGGATTCACCACTCCATTAACGTGGGAGCCCCAGCTGCTGTTGCCCCATCTACCTATTTTTCTCTGCATTTTCTCTCCATCATGTCCTTTTCTTCCCAGCTGTGTTCATTTCTAGGCTCAGGGACAGCTAGAAGAAATTGCAAAAAATATTTCCCGCATGATTAAGAAAAACGAGGTGGTGTAGCCAAGCACCTCCCTACTACCAATTCTCACCTTCAAAAGCCACCACTTTGTCATTATAGGGTCAAACAGAGGCTGCAAACTCCTCTGCTCTTCCCAAACCAGGTACAGTTAAAGCCACAAAGCTGGTTAAAGCCTGCATGTAGATGGTTTTTAAGGGGGAATGAGTGTGTGCAGATCAAACACTGACCAGACTATTCTATCCCCCATATTGAAAAAATGCTTAGGACAGCATTGTGCCCAATGAGATTTTGACAGGTGGATGCTACACCTCTGCATTCATTCCATCTGAACCAGAATTTGTTACTTTGGGGTGCTGCTGTTGTTCTTGTTATTGTGTGCCTTCAAGTTGTTTCCAACTTACGATGAGCCTAAGGTAAGTCTATGACAGGGTTTTGTTGCCAGGGTTTCTTCACAGCAGGTATATCATTGTCTTCCTCTGAGGCTGAGAGAGTGTGACTTTCTTAAGGTCACCCAATGGGTTTCCACAGCCTAGCTGGGATTCAAACCCTAGTCTTTCACAGTATTGGTCCAGCACTCAAACTGCTGCATTCCACTGGCTTTCTTTTGGGGGGTGGGTACAATTTCCTAAATCCTTAACTGACATCACCACTGCTCGTGCTTGCTGGGGGGATTCTGGGCATTGTAGTCCAATGAAGTAACTAGTTAGACACCTTAGGGTCTAACTCGGAAATGACTCAAAGGCACACAACAACAATGCTTATAATCCACTTTTCAAGAGAAAATTATTCAAAGGATAGTATGCGTGAAAGACATAAATAAAAAAAAGGAATGTACCAAATTGTGGGGTAAGGGATGCAAAAAATGCTAATTAAAAAAACAGCAATTTTTTAAAAAATCTCTTTTTAGCGAGAATCATATATACCAGCAATGAAGACTCTCTGAGTACCAATTCTTACATAACACAAGAGGGAGGTTATCAGCAGACTTGTACCTTTAGGAGTAGGGGAAAAACCTCAGCAGAGCTGAGGTTGGCAAAAGCCAGCTCAGAAAGCCAGAGCATGCCCAACAAACAGAGAACAAGCAGGGTGCTGGGGATGGTAGTCAGAAAACCAAGGAAGAACCATGGAATGGAGTATCTTGAAGCCTTAATAGGAGTACACCCAGTTGTACCATTTTGTTACAGGTCCCACTTTTCAGCATCCCTAAATGCCTGATGGAACAGAAACAATACTTTTACCAGCCCCAGAAATAATATGTGTGTAATTTCCAGGAAAACAGTTCGCAACTCTGGCACCATTACAAATAAGACCCTATTCTTAGTTAACATCTGTCTTATCTCCAGAGAAGAAGGAAGCCAGTGTAGACCCTCAGCACTAGATCTTAGGATTGGGGGGTACACCTTAAGATTCTTAGAAATCTAACCAGATATTGCTTTAAAAGATGGATTAGCCTTTCCATACAGGTGTCTGCATGTTTGTAACATGTTCCTCCTACCTTTCTTCTCAGAATCATATCTCCCCAGATGCACAGGTGGGACTTTCTGGACCAGATCTTCTCAGGTTATATTTTAAAGCCTAACAGGGACAAAGAAACAGAGATTTGCTGTTAGAGTCTTCTTCCCCGTTTAGATATTCTCACAGGGAAAACATAAGCATTAACAGACATAAGTATTACTTGAATGAATCATTACAAGTAATTAGCTGTTGTATAGTCAGTTACTTGAGAGTCACATAGTACAGTGGTTTGAGCATTGGACTACAATCCTGGAGACCAGGGTTCAGTTCTCTGCTCGGCCATGGAAACCCACTGGTTGACCTTAGGTGTGTCACGCACTCTCAGCCCCAGAAACCCCATGACAGGTTCACCTTAAGGTCACCATAAGCTGGAAATGACTTGAAGACACACAACAACAAATCTAACTACTTCCAGCCCTTGAGTTTTTATAACTGATGTCTTGCTTCATTGGGCCCATGCTTCAGACCAGAATATGACAGCATAAAATAAAATGAAATAATTCCCCTTGTACGATGGCCCTGTTTATGATCCGATCAATCCTGGCTGCTTAAACAAGAGCAACTTAAAATGTAATCCCTTTTTTAACCTGTCAGTTAGTTTGTCCCTTAGTCAACAACGTATTTTTATCCTTAACATTACTCTCAGTATACAGCTGGAAAGAAAGACATTAGAGTTGAAACAATTTGTAGAACGTAGCTGAAAAATGAATTCTAAATAGTCAAATTCAAATATTGTACACATACTCTGAATCTAGAATATTGCATCATCTGAAGTTATCAATGCTTCAGGTTAAATTACTGAATTGTCTCATGCCAATTCTTCACATAAAGACATATATTTGATTTTAAAAACATAGGACTTAAGGGTTTTGAAAGTATGTCACAAAGCTGGATTTCAAAAAAATATATTTCAAAAGAATAATTTCAAATTTGTAAAATATGATATAAGCAGATGCTGGGTTGGTGGGAGCTATAGTTAGTCCTCCACATTTGTGGATTTCATTTTCACGGACTTGATTATCTGTGAATTCTTCCAACCCCTGCCCCTTCCATCTCAGGTGCTACTTTTCCAGGGAAACCTCTCCTCTCAGCAGCTCCGATTAGGCCATGCAGCCCATTAAAAACCTGCCTCTGGTCCTCCTCCTCCTCCATGAACGGCTGCTTGCCAGCTATGGATGACTTGCAGCCTAATTTCTCAGTGCCACAAAGCTTCTTCCAAGCCTCTCCACACACAAGTAAGTAGATGGGTGAGGGAGTGAGACAGGAAGTGTAGGGCTACCATGACGACTTACCTTCTTTCCCTCTCTTTTCCTTGACCTAAGCCATTTCTGCACTAGACTTTTATAGCGCTATTATTCCACTTTCAACATCCTCTGGAATCCTGGGGTTTGCAGTTTCGGGAGGGGCTGCCTGGCCCCTCCCAAAACTGCAAACCCCAGGATTCCAGAGGATGTTGAAAGTGGAATAATAGCACTATAAATGTCTAGAGCAGAAATGGCCCTAGTTTGGACCCTGGGTGCCAATTCTCCCCACCATGCTGTGGCTCCCTTCCCACGGACACACACACTTTGATATTTGTGATTTTCCCACTTTTGTGGGGCTCCTACACCTCTAACCCCAGCAAATATGGAGGGCCAACTGTACTTCCTTTTAGTGTTTAGGTTGCTATTTTTTTCCTGGAGACCCAAAATCCACAAACCAGGACCAAGACGAAAACAACGGTCCGGGGAACAGACATATAGCTTCACAGCTCCAACATGTCACAGAGGGAAACTGGAACACGTGTGAACAAGCAACATTAGAGTGGGATCACACGGGCAAAAATTATTAATGAAGCAGAAGCCACCATCTGGGAGAGGCTGCAGCAGTTTGAGTTTATTGGGAAGGGCAAGATTCCACCCTCTCCTCTCCTAATTCACTGCGAACTACTTTTTGCAGATTGAAATCAGTTTGCAGCAGCTGAAGTAAGCTGAGAACAAAGAGTAAAGTGGGAGGAGGAGAGAGAAACTGGGACATTTGAAAGCAGCTGAAAAAGTGGGGCAACAGAGGATTAATTCTGACTGTCTCTGTTAAACTGGGACAGTTAGAGGGTATATGAGTACATGCTCAACCCAGAAACTTCCTTTTCAATCCTTTTACTTAAAAATCTACGGTTGGCTCATTATCTTCTGTCATTTTGGGTTAGGTAGGTAGAAGTCTTTTTGTTACTGGTTTATGATCTATTGCAGCTTTTCTTAACCTGGGGTCTGTAGATGTCCTCACAGGGGGTCTATGGAGGCTTGAAGAAATGTTCTGAGATTTTACATTTAAGAAAGAAAGCAAGCAAGCAGCAAGATAAGTGGACAGACAGATGGATGGTCAAACAAGGATCTCAAAGCATAAGAGGTTTTTTTTTCCAGTGAAAGATATTATTTGTACATGGTTTCATTACAACCCATTCAAAAATTATGAAAATGATAGCAAAAAATATACTCAGCATTTGCTACTTCTGCTTGTTGTGAGAACATGCGGGTGAATGACACTGAGTGTCTGAGAGAAAGCACAAGACATTTCTTGCGACCTCGCATACAGCAAAAGCTGCCTTGAGTTAAGTCCTAGTGGCTTGCAGCAACAAAAGATATTTAAAGGGGGTCCACGGTAAAAGGTTAAGAACCACTGATCTATTGAAATTCAAGCAGAAGTGAAACTTCTAGTAGCTCCTGAACTCCCTTCTTGTGCCCAGTTGGCCTGAGATGTACAGATATGAGGGACCACTACTTTACCTTGGAACCTTATGAGCCCTTGGGGGCAAGCAGCTCCCTACTCTGAATGCCCTCATTATGCCAGATCAGGATGGAGTCTTTACTCCTGTTATCTTTGGAATACCATGTTGATTCAACAGAATGAGCACAACACATTTTACTGCATGAGGCAGCATAGCAAATGATGTCAGCCAATCATGTTATCTATTTCATCAGAAGAAGGGAAAAAAATCCCTCAGGTACCTCACTCTGTGTTTAGCAGTCAAAATACAATAGATTAAATAAAGAACCATTTTTGCTCTCTTCCATGATACTCCAAATCTTTACTTCTTGGCAAGACAAGGCCAACCAGGCTACAACTGAGATGAAAAGACTTGTCCCAAGGAATTTCTCCCCCTCCCCACCCTGCCAGACTTGGTGTAAAAAAAAAAAAAAAGTTCTGTGTTTTGTTGCTGACGTGCCCAGTAGTCTTTTCATGACTTTATTATTGTGTGGTTTTAGTTTAGATGCGATGGCTTTTATCTTTTTCATAAGCTGCTTTGTGAAAGTGGCTGGGAAATGTTTTAAATAAATAAATAAGTTGAGATTGAGGGCGCTTAGCTGCAGAATGGGAAGGAAAGATGGATGAGCTGAGCTACACAGGGAGGGGAGGGGGCAAAGCGCTGGACAAATATTAGATGGATTCACAGTGAATAAAGCTATCAAGGACAGCTAGCCATGATGGCTATACATTACCTCCAGTACCAAAGGCAGCGTGCCTCACAGTTACAGTTGCCAAGAAAAGGGAAAAGCAGCTGCTGTCACACTCACATCCAATTTGTGGTCTTCTCATGGGCATCTCATGGGCATGGGAAGCCATGCCCTATGAGGATATGTTATCACGGTTATGATATGTCTGGTGAGAGCACTAGATATCCTTTTGATATCAAATAATTTGGCCTTTGCTTGACCTTTCTCTGCCACTTTACTCCACGTGTTTGCAGAGGTCCACTGGACAAGCACGTATTGGACGCGGCCGTTAATGGTTGTACGTTCCAAACCTCATTCAGACAGGCAACTTAAGCCTCTCCGATGCTTCAGGGAAAAACCTTCTTGCAAACCGGCCTTGCTCAGCAAGGATCTTTACAAAGACTCATGGCCACGAGCTGAGCCATTCCTTTATGTTGGGCCATTTGCATACTGGCCATACTATTGTCATCAAGAGCTAAGCCCATCATGCAAAACTTGACCTTTTCCAACTCCTTTGTCCAGCTCCAAATTTCCTTTGTTCTCACCGAGCATGGCATAGCCTGTAGGTTAAACTCCACCCTATAAAAAGTCCCCACTTTTGGGAACACTTTGGATCTCCCTGGACTTCCATCCAGCCTTGCTGCCGCTCTGTCCAGTGAACTCCCCTCAGCGAACCGTGCTGAGCTTTCTTCCCTGCAACCTCCTCTTCTCTCCAGGACTACGAGACCAGGTGTCGTATTACACATTCCGCCGAAAACTCTCCATTTCTGTCTCTTAGTTAGCTGTGTGCATGTGTTGTCTTATTCGTTGTTTGTCCTATAATAAAGCTATCATTTTTGTTACCTTTAAAACTTGTTTGGCTACGCTCTCTGACCTGAAGCCATAGACATTGGTTAGACCTCATCTTGAATACTGTGTCCAGTTCTGGGCACCCCAATTCAAGAAGGATATTGACAAGCTGGAGCAAGTCCAGAGGAGGGCGACCAAAATGGTGAGGCCTGGAAGCCATGTCCTACGAGGATAGACTTAGAGAGCTGGGCATGTTTAGTCTGCAGAAGAGAAGGTTAAGAGGGGGCATGATAGTCATGTTTAAATATTTGAAGGGATGCCATGTAGAGGAAGGAGAGGGCTTGTTTTCTGCTGCTCCAGAGACCAGGACAAGGAGCAATGGATTCAAGCTGCAGGAAAGGAGAGTCCACCTGAACCTCAGGAAGAACTTCCTGACAGTCAGGGCTGTCCGGCAGTGGAATATGCTGCCTCGGAGTGTAGTGGAGTCTCCTTCCTTGGAGGTTTTTAAGCAGAGGCTGGATGGCCATCTGTCGGGAATGCTTTGAGGGTGTTCCTGCATGGCAGGGGGTTGGACTGGATGGCCCCTGTGGTCTCTTCCAACTCTAGATTTCTATGATTCTGTGATCTGGTCAGCTTCTCTCCTCCTCCCACTTTCCCTCTTTGCCCTTAGCTTACTTGTTGAAAACTAAGTTCAAAGTGAAAAAAAGTAGTTTGCACTCAGTTAACTCAGCAGGGTTGAGAGAAGAGGAAGAGGCAAGGTCTTGCCCTTCCCAGGAGGCTCAGGCAAAAGCAAACTGCTGCAAACTCTCCTAGCGTGTGTGTTCCTTCTCATTTATAACTTTTGCCATCTGGACCACACTGAGATTGCTTGACCATATGTGTCCTGGTTTTCATCTGTGAAATACTGGGGAATTTTGGATTGTCCTGGTCTCTTGAGGAAGCATTACACATTCCAACAACTCCTATTTGCATCTACTCAAAATTGAAAGCACTTTCTTAAGTCTAAACCTGGCATGGATGGCTGCTGTGAACATTTTCTGGGAGTGCCTCCTTAAAAGGCAGTACAGAACATTAGTAATGAGAGGAAAAAAGCTGAGTTTGGTAGTACTCTGGCCAGTTCTGGGCATAATCTTTTAAGAATGACATTGACATCTCTAGAGGAGGGTGACTGGGATGCTGTGGGGTCTAGGACACCAAGTCCTTTAAGGAATGGTTGAAAGACGTTGGTATGTTTAGCTTGGAGAAAAGAAGATTAAGGCAAGCATGACAGCAGTCTTAAAGTATCTGAAGGCCTGTCACGCAAGAGCAGAATTGTTCTCTGTTCCTCCAGAAGGCTGGGTTGAACCAATGGTAGCTCACAACTGGGGAGGACAAAGGAAAGAGCCTTTTCAGTGGCTGCTCCTAAGCTCCTAAATATTCTATGACATTGAAGTTATAAATAGTAGACAAGCTATATAAACTAAATTTAATCCAGTTTTATGCACTTAGTTGGTAAGTCTTTCCCATTGAACTTAGTTGGATTTACTTTTGAGTAACTATACATAGAACTAGGCTGCAACTCTTTTTGTCCTGCCACATACGGTTACTTCATATCAATATTCTAAACTTGAACTGCTGAGAAACCATGTGGAAATACACTTTTCCGGGGAGAGTTAATTTAGAAGCAATATACACCACAGCCAGTGCTGTTCTTTCCATAACTAATGTACTTTAGAAATGGCATAGTTCAGTGTTAGGTAGAGCACAGGTTTTGCATGCAGAAAATCCTAAGTTTAATCATAGCTAAAAGAATCTGTATTTAATGAGACTGAGACAGATTCCTTTCCTCTTGAAATTTTGGGAATTGCACCTAGTCAAAGACAAATGACCCAGGCTTCCTGACACCGATGCCCTTCGATTACAGGACTATGAACCTCATCATCCCCAGCCGACGTGGGTGCAAATGAGGATCTGAATATTTGATTTTGTGCTGCTGCTGAGGTCAAACTATTTTCTCACTGCTGTTTTAGGATGTGCTCTCAAATTACATCAGGCATGACCACTAATGCATCTAAAGCACCATTTTGTTCACACAGAGATTGTGCTTCCCCACCTCTGCTCTTTCAATAGACATTGGTGAGACTGCCTCTGCACGGTGTTCAAAATGTCTTTATTGTTGTGGGCTAATTATCCTGGAACCATTTTTTGGTGAATCACTGTTAGGTTTCTTTTTGAGCCTTCCTGCCACCCACTTTAAATACTTATTGTGGCATAAACTTATCTGGACTAGCCTATTTAGACTTCATCAGATGCCTGAAGTGTTAATGCTGAATTGCAGGCATATTATAAATCTAGGCTAGTATTCTGTATCAGCTGCCTAGTTAGGTGCACTTAACTAAGTAACTGTTCCTGGCCTGAAACCCTCCCCCCATTTCCTGATGGAAATGTCATTCATTTGCAGTGGACCCTCCACTTCTGCAAGGGTTCAGAGCACAGAAACCTCATGAAAGTGGAAAAACAGAAAATAACTCCCCCTCCTCTGCGATCTCCCCCAATTCCTTCCAGGGCTCCCTCCTCCTGTTCCCTTGCCTTTTGTGTGCCAGGAACAGAGGCAAGAGAATGGGAAGGGGAGCTCCAGAGGAGAGATGGAATCTACATGTGAGCCTTCGCCCCTCCCATTCCCTTGCCTTTTGCCCTGTTGCATTTGCCTTCCTTCTCCACGTCTGGCCAAATGCAAAGGAATGGGAAGAGGAGAATGGGGGGACGCCACGTATGTGCCCAGCGGTGTAGGAACAGAGGACGGGGAAGTGCTGTGTCCCTGGCTGGAATGTTTTTGGGGTGTCCCAGCTTGTAGCCATGCCCCTGAGGCCACGGCCCCCACACCCGGAGGTCATGCCCTATGCCTTGGCCCTGCCTCCTCCTGCTCCCCTCCACGCACTCCAAGCTCCGCTACTGTACATGCCTTGTGAATAATCAAATTCATGAAAATCAAATCTGTGAATGTGGAGGGAAGACTGTATGCTCCAATCACTAGCAGAATGGACCTCCCTCTCCCCATGTGGTTAATGCCTGGAAAGTAGGTGGGAGTAGACACGATCATGGCCATAGTCTCACAATCATGACTAAGTAGCAACTGTTAGGTAAATTGTTCATATTCACAATTGCTACTCAGTCATGATTGTTTCCTAACTGTTCTGTATCCACTTAAGGCTTTTCTGCACTACACTGTTATAGTGCTATTATTCCACTTTCAACATCCTATGGAATCCTGGGGTTTGCAGTTTAGGGAGCGGCCTTTAGAGTTCTCAGCCAGAGAGCTCTTTGCCCTCAGTAAACTACAAACCCCAGAATTCCACAGGAGGTTGAAAGTGCAATAATAGCAGTATAACAGTGTAGTGCAGAAAGGCCCTTAGTCACGATTGTGTCTGTCAATGTCAGGCAGAGGCCAAGCAACCACAGAGGCAACAGGAGTTTTATGGCTTTTAGGAAGTAGTCCGTAAAACAGTCAAGGGTTTACAGCACCCAAAACAAACAGAGGCAATAAATAAAGCCATAAAGTAATTAAGTGGTTGTGTCACCCAAAACAAACAAAGACAGTGGAACTCAGGAATGGCAAACCCATGGAACAGGTATCAGAGTCACAAATGAATGACAGTTGTTGCCCCGTAACCCCCACTCCCCAGCGTCTGCCTTAAATAGTCTTTAGCCCAGCTGGGGCTGATCAAGTGTCCGTTAACCTGGCCCGCAGCTGAAGGCCCTCTGATCTCAGCTGCTTCTCTAGCAGGCGTTTTGATTTACAAACCGCCACCTTTTCCAGCCGCCTCTGGAGGAATGTGGGGGGGGAGTCTGCTGCAAGCTCCGGGCTGGAGTCGGAAGCAGCAGCTTCTGTTGAGCCAGAAGCATTGGACTCCTCTGCTGTAGGTATCGGCCCTGGGTCAGCTGGGGAATCGCTGGCAGGCCCCTCCCTTGCCTCTGCAGGATCCCCCTCTCCCTCCAAGGCCTCCCCTGGCTGGGAGTCCAAGCCCAACTCAGAGTCCCCGTCTGAATCGGCAGCCTGTTCAGCCTCCTGCTCAGCCTGGCTCATGACAGTGACATTACTGCCACAACCATAACTCCCCCCTCCAAACCCAGCAATTGGAGCATGGATGAATGATATTTCCAACAGTTTTTGACGGAGCTAGGACAAGAGAAATTATTTAGATAAGTACTGGTATATTTCACTAGGTCAGTGGTTCTCAACCTTCCTAATGCCACGACCCTTTAATACAGTTCCTCATGTTGTAGTGAACCCCAATCATAAAATTATTTATTTTTTACAATGCCTCCCCCCAGCAAAGGCCGCCTCGCCGGCCAGGAACAGGGGGCGGCAGGCAGGGAGGGAAAGAGGAGCTGCGCATCTCCCCCGGGAAAAAACTCCGAGAACCCCCCGGGCTCTGCTTTTGCTTCGCTCTCATTTCCGCTGAGGAGGGCAGTGTGGGAAAAGTTTCCAGAGTGTCTACCCTTGCCGGGGGGGGGAGGAATCCCAGCACCTTTGTCTTTTGCGCCGGGCGCAGCTCGCCCCCTCGGAAAAGTGCCGCCTTGCGACCCCCTGGCCCTTCCGCAGCACCCCCCTTCGTGGCGAGTGGGGTAGGGGCCGTGGCAAGGACGGGGCCAGCCCCCCGTGCTGCCGCCGCCCCCTCAAGCTGGCCCGTCAGACAGGAGGTTCTCCCGGTAGAGGAGAAGGGGAGCAATTTCAGTCCCTTCTGAACAGGGGGCAAGAGGATGTGAGCGTGTGGCTCGCACTTGCGCACCACCACTCCTGCTCTGGCGACGCTGTGGCCGCATGTGCTCCCGCCAAAGGGGGCAGGAGGATGTTAGCACGTGGCTCGCGCTTGCGCACCACCACCAAGGAGGGAATGGAGCCTAAGACCATAGGAAATACGCATTTTTCGATGGTCTTAGGCGACCCCTGTGAAAGGGTTGTTCGACCCCCAAAGGGGTCACGACCCACAGGTTGAGAACCGCTGTACTAGGTAGCTGATACGGAATGTTGGCCCATGTCTGAAGGTGATACATGCCTGTGTGTGTGCCTTCAAATTGACTTATGGCAATGCCGTGAATTATGTAGGGTTTTCTTAGGCCAGGAATACTCAGAAGTGTTTTGACAGTTCCCTCCTCTGAGATAAAGCCTACAGCACCTGGTATTTGTTGGCCATCTCCCATCCAAGTACTAACCAGGTGATATAAGATTCTAAATGGAAACAGTAAACCCCTTCTCAACAAAAGCAGCAGCAGCAGCAACAAATAATTGATAAAATGAGATTGAAAAACTGTTAAGCTGAAACACGAGTTCACACATAGCATGGATTGACTACAAAGATGGATTTGATTCTTTGCTACACACATGGATTGAAAAAGTCTTGAAATTTTAGAAATCAGCAAAAATATGAGAAAATTCCTCTCAACTCTAATGAAATCATGGAACGACATGTTAACAGTAAATGGATAAGCACCTTCCAGAGTTAATATTAGGTATGAAATTTTTCAGGGTGATTTATTATCTCCCTTATTAGTTGTTATTGTCATCATATCACTTACAGTAATATTAAAGAGAACAAATCAGGAATATGGAATATTGAGGCAAGCTGGAAAATTAAACTATTTATTGTACATGGATAACTTAAAACTGTACGGAAAATCAGTACCAGAAATTATATCCTTACTCAATATTGTAAGAATATTTAGTCGAGGCATCTCAATGGAATTTGGATTGATGAATGTGCTACACTATTGATAAAAAGGGGTAAAATTGCTGAATCAGAAGGAATAAAGCTCCTTGATGGAAATATCATTAAAAGCTTCAACCATGATGAAAACTACAAGTATCTGGGAATATTACAAGCTGAGGCTATTCAACATAAAAAAGCAAAATAAAATATTAATACTGAGTATACAGAAACAATACACAAAGTCCTAAAATCAAAACTTAACAGTGGAAGCATAACTCAGGCCATAAACTCCTAGGTCACACCAGCAATATAGTGCTGGAACTGTTGATTGGCCTCAAGCAGAACAAAATGCATGGGATAGAAAACCTTGACAATTATGAGAATAAGCCACACTTTACATCAGCAAAGTGATATTGATCAACTATATCTACCACATAATATTGGCAACCAGGGGTTACTACAAGGGAAATGAATTGTTGAAGCAGAGAAAATATTTTTGAGTGAATATATCAAGGAGAGCAAAGACAAATGTGGATAGATATATGTAGAATGCGCTGAACAATGATGCAACAAAAGATGTGCTTAGCAAGAAAATCAGAAAAAGATTGCCCTAAAACATGGAAAAACAAACCTCTACCTGGCCAGTACATTCATTAAAGGCATAGAAAGAAAAGCAGAGAAGCAGGACATCTGAAAATGGTTACAGAATGGGACACTGAATAAAAAAAGTGAAGAACTTATATTTGCGGTTCAAGAATAGACTCTTAAAACAAATAGCATCAAGGCAAATATTGGGGGGGGGAATCTGCAGAAAGTAGCTAGAAAGAAAAACATGAAAATCTTGAGTCCCCAAGTTGTTTGTGTAGCAATATCACATAGAGTGATTATAAGAAATGCCATGATAAAATGGCTGCAATGATACTTTGGAATCTATTTTAAAAAAAAGATTTACCATCTGCAGGGAACTGGTGGGAACATATGCCTGACAAAGTTGCTATGAAGTCCTGTGGGACTTTAAGATTCAAACTGCAGAATAGAGCAGAATATAACAGATGTACCTCTGACTGAGAAAAAGAAAGCTAAGACTTTAGGTATGGCAATCAGGGAGGGGGAGCAGAATTAAAGACAAAGAGGGGGGGAAAGATAAATAGGTATTGAGACCTACAAACTGAGATTCAGTGCCTCTGAGAAAAAAAAATTGTGGTTCAAAAAATTGTGATAACAAAGTCATAGAATCACAGAATTGGAAGGGGCCTCCTGCTCAATTTGGGATCTCCAATTGAAGCATCCCCAGCAGGTAGCTGTCCAGCCTCTTTTTGAAGACATCCAGAGAAGGAGACCCCACCATCTTTCTAGGCAATTGTTTCCATCTACACGTCTGTAACTTAAAACCATTAGACCTCATTCTACCCTCTGAGACAGCAGGGAACGCATCTACACCTCTCTCTTTGTGCCCGTCTTGAGATATTTAAAGAGTACAATCATATCAGCCTTCAACCTTCTCTTCATCAGGCTGAAGGTGCCCAGCTCCTTCAACCTCTCCTCGTATGTTTTGTGCTCTATATCTCATATCAACCTCATTGCCTTTCTCTGAACTCGCTCCAACTTGTCTATATCCTTCTTAAAATGAGGCTCCCAGAACTGAACACAGTACTCCAGATGAGGCCTGAACAACAGACAGTAGAGGAAGACTATTACTTCTCTCATTTTGGAAACTATACTTCTATTAATGCAGGATAAGATAGCATTTGCCATCTTTGCTGCAGCATCACACTGCTGGTTCATTTCACATGTAGTAATGTTGAGTCAAGTATCACCTCCCAACCTATACCTGTGAATTTGGTTTTTGTGGCAAAAATGTAAAAGTTTGCATTTGTCTCTGTAGAATTTCATTTTATTGATTTCAGATAAGTATACTAGTTTATCAAAGTCCTTTGGTATTCTCTTCCTTTCTTCCAATGTGTTAGCTACCTCTCCCAGTTTGTATCATCTGCAATTTGATAAGGATTCCCTCCACTCCATCATCCAAATCATTGATAAAAACATTGAAGAGTGTCAGCTCCAGGACAGAACCCTGGGCACTCCACTTGAGACCTCCTTCTAATTTGAAGCATAGCCATGGAGGTCAACTCTTTGAGCATGGTTTTGCAACCAGTTATGGATCCATCTGATGGTATTTCCATCTATTCCATATTTAGTCAGTTTGCTAATCAAAATATCATGGGAGACCTTATCGAATGTGTTGCTTTGCTCAAATCCAGATAAATGACATCCACAGTGTTCCCACCATGTACTAAACTAGCAAGACTTGTTTTTGTTAAACCCATGCTGACTCCTACTAATCACTGCATTGTCATTATAGCTCTTGCAGCTAGACACCTGTATAATCTGTTCTAATATTTTTCCTAGTATTGTCAGGCTGATTGGCCTGTAGTTTGCTGGATTTTCTTTCTCTCTCTCTCTCTCTTCTTTCTTTCTTTCTTTCTTTCTTTCTTTCTTTCTTTCTTTCTTTCTTTCAGAGAGGGACAATGTTTGCTTGTCCCTAGTCCTCTGCCACCACATATGTTCTCCAAGATTTCTCAGAAATGATAGCAAGTTGTTCTGTGGCTATGCCAGCAAGTTCCTTCAATACTCTAGGATGCAGTTCATCTGGCCCTGCAGATCTCATTTAGGTTACTGAGGTGATTCCTGAGTAACTGCTTATCAGTCTTGATTTGCAACCCAGATTTTTTACCAAACTCTCTGCTGACCCATGGAACCAAACAGTCCTCTTCTTGGGAAAAAACACACTGAAGCAAAAACGGTATTGAGCAGGTATTCTGCCTTTTCATTGTGATCTCTTAGCATTTTATCACCCTTGCTGAGCAGCAGTCTCACCATTTCCTTCATCTAGGAAGTAAAGACAATGGTCTCAGAAGCCAAACCTCTGTCATCGACACTGTTTGCACAGCCAGTCATTCATTTGCTGTATCTTCCTGTCCATATGTGTCCTCTATCTTTCAGTGGTAGAATTGGTGAAAAACCACACATAGTTCCCTCTATACTTCTGAGCAATGAGCTGCTGGCCTCTTGTTTCCACCTCTTCACCACTGCTATCCTCAGGAAAACATAGGAAGAGATTGCTTAGTTGGAATGGTTCTGAATCCCTCCAGGGTGCTTTCTTACGGCCCAATAGACTACACTATGATAGTACTATTATCCCACTTTTAAATGCCATGAAAACATTCCGTGGAATTCTGGGCCTTGAAGTTTAGTGAGGCCCAAGAGCTCTCTGGCTGAGAATTCTCAATGCCCTTCCCTAGATTGCAAATCCCAGGATTCCATAGGATGTTGCCATGGTAGTTAAAGTGGAATAATAGCGCTATAACAGTGTTGTTTGATAGGGTCCTCAGTCTTAAAGACCTCTGTTTTCATTGGCATTTTCTTCCTGTTGGTTCTGTAGGATCAATTCCCCCTCTGTTCTGTCTGGGAAGTCCTCGTGTTCTCTGATGCACTGAAGAGTTTCAACACATAGCTGCAGTGCGTTGACCTTCTCTTCCAAGAAAGCCACCAGTCTGCACTTGCTACAAGTGTATTCAATGAGGTTTTCTGGCAAGAAGACAAACACTGCACAAACATTGCAGTAAATGATGACGGATCCTTCTTCCTCCATCTTTCCACCTATGTTTCCCCTTTTCAGACTGCAATAATTCTTATTAATATGACTGCACATGCCACTAGGCATGCACTGCTTGTCTCTCAAAGACTGGGCTCCAAAGACTGAGCCAACAGTTATATAGAGCTAGTGGTTGCTAGCTCCACCTCCAAGCAAGTCAGTGACTAAGCAGAAGCCCTGCCCCCAAAAACACAGTCAAGGAGTCAAGGATGTTCCCCAAAACACAGGGCCATTCCACACTACACTTTTATGGTGCTACTACTCCACTTTCAACATCCTGTGGAATCCTGGAGTTTGCAGTTTAGAGAGGGATATTTAGAATTATCAGCCAGAGAACTCTTTGTCCTCAGGAAACTACAAACCCAAGAATTCCCCAGGAAGTTGAAAGTGGAATGATGGCACTATAAGAAAGGCCCATAGTTCACCTTCTGCTCCCTCTTCAGACATGGGTGCTCTGGGAGCAATTCCAAACAATATATCTGAATGAAATCACCATAGATGGAATCACAAGAACACAATTACAAAAACTGACACTACTTGGAATGTGCCACATTACTCAATTTCATTCTTAGATATAATCTGAATTATTGACGGTCCAAGACTCCAATCAGTGACACCAGGTAGACTGGGAAACTGAGTTGTCGTCATCACCATCACCATCACCATCACCATCACCACCACCACCATCACCACCACCATCTCCTCAGAATCTACATCTTTACTAAAAAAAGTCAAAGATAACTGGTTTCCAAAAAACAATTTAAATAAGTTGGAATCCCAAAATCCATTAAGAAGGCAACAGCCTACCTCTCTGGAAATAGTCTCTTTATGGCTATTTCCAGATGAACAGTGGCTAGTAATTGTACTTAAAAAATGTTGGGTGGCTATTCTGTGTTCCTGGGTGGGTTTTTTTTGGAATAAGAAAAAGGACTGAAAAAAATGGGAAAAACAAGAGAGTTGCCAAGGAAAAACAAAGATTCTGGACCTTGCATCAAATTCCATGAATGAGGCAGAATGATAGCACAATAAAAGCCTCATATGAAAAAATCTGAAATAATTACCTGCTCTATGTGTGCTTTTTAAATTTTTGAGGGAGGACCTTTCATGACACTGAATGAATTATGCATGACATCCATGCAAATAGAAATGGTTGGGGATATTCATGAAACTATGCACGGAGATGGTAAGGGACATTGATGAAATCCTCAACTGCTATCCCATTCACATCCCTAGGACCTGCTCTGTCTTTAGCAGAGTGAGACAAATGCTTTAGGTGATAAATATAGGGCAGCAAATAGTTAGATGACAACAACTATGATTATCTTTTTTGGAGTTTATGTCTCCTTTCCAAAACTATTTGGTTTGCAGTGCATAATATGCACCTTGAGTGAGGGGTGGGGAAATGCTATTTCATAGAATCATAGAATAATAGAGCCAGAAGAGACCCCAGGGGGCATCCAGTCTGACCCCTTGCCACACAGGAACACACATCAAAGCACTCCAAACAAATAGCCATCCAGGATCTGTTTAAAAATCTTCAAAGGAGACCCCCACACTCCGAGGCAGCATATTCCACTGCCAGACAGCACTGACCATCAGGAAGTTCTTCCTGAGGTTCAAGTGGAATCTCTTTTCCTGTAGTTTGAATCCATTGCTCCTTGTCCTAGTCTCTGGAGCAGTGGAAAACAAGCCCATTCCTTCTTCGATATGACATCCTTTCAAATATTTAAACATGGCTATCATGTCCCCTCTTAACCTTTTTTTCTGCAGACTAAACATACCCAGCTCCCTAAGCTGCTCCTCCTAGGGCATGGCTTCCACATCCTTCACCATTTTGGTCACCCTCCTTTGGACACGCTCCAGCTTGTCAATATCCTTCTTGAAATGAGGTGCCCAGAACTGGACACAGTATTCCAAATGAGGTCTGACCAAAGCAGAATAGAGTGGTACTATTACTTTCCTTGACCAGGACACTATACTCCTACTGATGCAATCAAGAATTGCATTGGCTTTCTTGACTGCCATATCACGCTGCTGACTCATGTTCAGCTTGTGGTCTACTAAGACTCCTAGATCCCTTTCACACATACTGTTGTCCAAGCAGGTGTCTCCCATCCTTTATTTAGGCATTTCATTTTTTCTGCCTAGGTGCCATTTGCAGCTCACTTTCAAGCAGCAATGTAAAGCTGGACTCTCCCCAGTTTTAGCCAAATCACTGACTCCAGTCGTTCATTGTAGTCCAGAAGGTAATCTTTTAGTAATCTTGTAAAATCTGCACCTGCAGAAGGCACTATACACAATAAGTGAACCAGACCTTTTCCTCCCTTAAACCTCCCCTGCAATTTAGGCACTGCTTAGTGGTCTGCTGTGTGTTGGCCCCATACCCTGCTCTACTATTGACACACACCTGGATTGATGAGATACTTGTGCACAGGACTGTTTGTTTTTCACCAGTCAGATGCTAGAAGGTATTCAGGAGCAGGTTCATAAACACAGACACACTAGGATTCAAGATATACCTTGCTTTTTCCCCATAGGCTTCCCACTACCCAGAAAGGAAATATTTTTGAATGTCTTTCAAGTTGCTGCTATTCTCATCCTGCCTAATGGCTAAAACCATAAAACTGAACTGAATTGAATTATAAATATACTGAAATATTTATTGTGAATTTAACATTCTTAGGAATGCCATCTACTGCAGCCTCCACAGCCTGAACAGGACATCATCTTGCATAGTGAGTTATAGATTTCATCTCAGGATAATGATCCCTGTTATGCACCTCTAAGTTACAAATCTCCGGCCCTTACCGCATGATGTTGCCTTCCTGGTAGAGCAACGTGTTGCTCCCAGTCCAGGACACCTGCCATCACATGATGTTGTTGCTTACCTGCTGCTGTCATGTCCCCACCTGTGGGAAATGCGCCCTTTTTCATTACTGGAAAAAATCCAGTAATGCCCCCCTTTTCCCACCACAACCCTATCAGCTGCCTACATGCAGTAAGGGCCAAAGTGCTTGATAGTGCTTCTTTCCACAGTACAGCACAGGAACTGACCAGTTGTGGGGCAAGGAAGAGGTAGGGAAAGCGATTCACCATTGCTGCTCTACTGTGGAAGGAAGAACCGTGTGCCTGGTACTACCCATCTGCAGAAGCTAACTGGGTATGGTGGGGAGCATTCAGGCCCCAATTCCATCCTGGCAATGGCAATACTAGGATTCCACTGGGACAATGCGCTATAGCAGCATAGTGTGGTAAGGGCCTCCATCTACATAAATGAAATAGATGGAGAGTATTTTACTTTCAGTGGAAATGTAATTCTGGTTTAGCTCCTGGAAGGACTCCCTGGTTTAAGGCTGCTGATGGCATTTTCATGCTACATCTTTTTTAAAAAAATTTGATGAAAGCTATTTCTGTTCTTAGAAAAGTTACTCTTCTCGTTTACACCTGCAAGAACCACTAAGTAGCATGGTACAAACCTTCCTTATGTGTCATTTTGTCAGATGCACGAAAACCATATGTACAGTCACTACAATCCCTATGTGGTAAGGTACTTCATGGATCTAATCACTGGAGATTTAATGTGTCTTTGCAATATTTGCTATTATTTTAAAAAATGCAATAACGGAGACAAACAGCCATTTTTATAGGCAGAAGATCCACTCCAGGGAGCAGGTGGGTAGTCTCCCCCAGGCCATACATTCCAGTTTCACTCAGCTATGTCTAAAAAATCTCTTTGTTCTCTTTCCTGACTGCTGTTTCTTTGCCTTGATGCCCAGGGCTAGATAGTGTACTATTATGACATTGTAATAGCTCACACACCTGCACAAAAGAGGCCCTATTTTAGGAACTGCTCCAGGGCCCCAACCACCTTAATTCAGCCTTGCCATGCCCAGCTGGAGAGCTGTCAACTGCTTTGCATTGCAACAGGGACTGATCACAACAATGTTTTGGAAAGAAAGATAGCTGTGGGTAAATCCATAAGAATACAACAACTCCCAAAAACCCCAGGCAAGCAGTGGCATACCAAGGCTCAAGAGTGCCCAGGGCAAGGGAGCAGGGCAAGGGGCGGTGGGGTGAGCGGGGGTGGGAGGGGGAGGGGTGAGTGGCAGTGGGTGGGCTGGGGTGGGGTGTTCCTCTTTTTTGTGTGCCCTCCTGACATTGGCACCCGGGGCACATGCCCCAGTTGCCCCAACCTAGATCCACCTCTGCAGGCAAGGAACATCTTTATTAGGACTATCTATAAAGAGCCAGCACAGTGTAGTAATTTGAGCATTGGACTAGGATTGTGGGAAGCCAGAGTCCAAATCCCTGCTCAGCCATGGAAACCCATTGGGTGATTGGTCAGATCACACCTCTCAGCCTCAGAGGAAGGCAAACCACTGCTGAGCAAATGTTGCCAAGAAAACCTCATGATAGGTTCACCTTAGGGTCACTATAGGTCAGAAATGACTTATGCACAAGGCAACAAAAATTTCAAAACAGTGTGTGAAATCTGAATTTCTCCAGAACTCTTCATTAGGCTAGTCAGTACGGAAAAGTGGTGTGGGATGCAAGCATGGAAGACATTTGGCCCGGTGTTTAAAGCCAGAGAGTTCTCAATTATTATAGTCCTGAAAAAATCTTCCCATTTCCCCCAGTCCCCTGTTACTGCAGCTGACTTGCAGCAAAACTCAGAGGGAAGACAGAAGCCTGTGGCAGCAGAAGCTGTCCTTTTCGCTGCCAATCAAAATACCCCAGCCTTCTGACCTTATGATCTTTGGCTTTACCGCACTGCTGTTATAAAATGTTTCTGTTACGGCTGATTTGGGTTTGTTGCCTCATCAGCCAGCTGTTCTGAGCTGAAATGAGGTCTCTGGACAGGTTACATTAATCGGATTAAACTCGATTTCAGGAAACCACAGTGGCAGCCCAACCATAAAGTATATCAACGTGGCAAAAGCATGAGAAAAATCTTAGAACATGGCTGTGGCTGTAAAAGAACCTTTAAAACCACCAGCAGCAAAAAGGGAAACTTACAGGAAGTAGGTGGGAGAATTATTATTTGGAGAACTTTCTGGGGCTTGGCAGATCCCTAGAAGACTGTAGAAGGATAAATATAGAACGACTGTTTCTTTAGATTTAAAAAAGGAAGGTGGCAGGGAAAAAAAACCCAGAAAATTATAGCTCTGTTCACTCAACTTTTGTACCTAAGAATCCATTAGTAGAAATAAAAACCTAATTAGGGGGAAATCCGCATTCAGTTGAATCAATGGCAAAGCCCCCACTGATTTTTAATGGAACTAGGCTGCAACCTTAATGTATCAGCACTTTAAGAAAATGGAGAGATTACAAGCAGTCAGCATGGTCTTATCAAGCACAAATCATTCATGGCAGAGTCAACTAACCTACTTTTGGTCTTAAAGCTGGTGTAAAATGCTAGGAGCCACACAGCTGGACTTCTGACCTAGTCTAACATACAACATCCTGAAAAGAATACGTCTGAAAGAGATGGATTAGAAGCAAACAGCAAAGACAGGTGTGCAACTAGCTGGGGAAACAATGCTCAGAGAGTAATGATAAAGCAATCTAATTTCAATGAAATTGGTATTTCATAGCAAAGAAGACTGGCACTAGTGCTGTTCCAGATCTACCTTTAAGGACTTGGCTGAAAGAGTACACAATATTACACAGACACTAAAATCCAGGGTGGGAAAGATCCAGAACCTTTTAAACTCTAAATTTAGAGAATAGAGGAAATACACTCGCTGTACCCTATCATCCCCAAACTCTAATAGAGACAGTTCCCACTGTGGAAAAGAGCTGTATTCTATGAGCCATTCACACTACACAATTATAAAGCTATTATTCCACTTCAACTGCCATGGCAACATCCTATGGGGTTTTAGTTTGGTGAAGCACTGGAGCCCTCTGTCTGAGAATTCTAAATGCCCCTCCCTAAACTGCAGCTCCCAGGATTCCATAGGATGGAACCATGGCAATTAAAGTGGAATTATAGTGCTATAATTCTGCAGTGTGAATGGTCCCCTGCTCTTGAAGATGAACAGGGACACAGACTGCTTTAGGATGCATAAGTCAGCCATGCCTTAAAAGCAAAGTGTCAGGACTGTCAGCACGTAACTTTCTTGGGGAGCCATTTTCTCCTAAATCACTCCTACATTCACAGAGACAGACCTGCAAATTATCATCCTTTTTTTTTTAAATGAATTTTAAAAGTATATTCACAAAGAAAGCAAAAAAGAGAAAAGGAAGAGGAAGAACTGGGATGTGGTGATGGGGGTCAAAATGAGGGCATTGCCTGCAAAATAAGAATTCTGTCTGCCCATAAAATGTTGCTTAAGTCCCCAAATTTCTTCCCCCCCCTCAATATTTATCTTTTTATTAAAAACATTTATAATATTATAATATAATAATAAGAGCACACACAAATAAAGGAAAAAACAAAGATCTGAAAGGAAAAACAGTACAGATACTAAAAGCTATTCCAGTAATATTTTCATACAGAGCTGTCCAACCAATACAGAAAAGAAAATCATTTGTATACGTTGAATTCGAAATAAGAACATCAAAGGAAAGTAATTATCAACCTCCTTTTGCCGTTGACCTAGAACACCTTTTTTGCACTTTTTTACATACATTTGAAACTCCATCTTATCTTCAATCTGAATGTTTTCGATAGCTTCAATTCACTCTTTCTTCCCTTGTAGTTCTTTACATAACATTTCTTATTTATTTATCTACACTTTTTTCCCCCTAGTGTAAAGAAAAGCTAGTATTGTAATTCAGTTCTATTTACCTTTAAATTCTCCATACAAGGATATTGACAAGCTGGAGCAAGTCCAGAGGAGGGCGACCAAAATGGTGAGAGGCCTGGAAGCCATGCCCTATGAGGATAGACTTAGAGAGCTGGGTATGTTTAGTCTGCAGAAGAGGAGGTTGAGAGGGGACATGATAGCCATGTTTAAATATTTGAAGGGATGCCACGTAGAGGAGGGAGAAGGCTTGTTTTCTACTGCTCCAGAGACCAGGACAAGGAGCAATGGATTCAAGCTGCAGGAAAGGAGATTCCACCTGAACCTCAGGAAGAACTTCCTGACAGTCAGGGCTGTCCGGCAGTGGAATCTGCTGCCTCGGAGTGTAGTGGAGTCTCCTTCCTTGGAGGTTTTTAAGCAGAGGCTGGATGGCCATCTGTCAGGAATGCTTTGAGGGTGTTCCTGCATGGCAGGGGGTTGGACTGGATGGCCTGTGTGGTCTCTTCCAATTCTGAATTTCTATGATTCTATGATTCTATAATACATATATCCATCATCTGAAATTAATATGTATATACTAATAATTAGCATATACATTTTACTATATTATTTCTTTTATCTTACATAAGTCCCCAAATTTGTGGTATTGCAGTAACACAAAACTTCAGTTGAGGATACAGAATACAGTTTAAATACCCAAAGAAAATGGGCTGGCAAAGTTACAAAGAGAATGCAAACATAGCAAATATGAGTTTGAGAGAGAAAGAAAATTTTATTTGGGTGGATAAAATTCTTATTGGAAGATTGCAATACCTTCATTTTGCCTCCTCCATCACTACATGCCAAGGAGGAAAAAAGAAAGAAAGAAAGAAAGAAAGAAAGAAAGAAAGAAAGAAAGAAAGAAAGAAAGAAAGGTAGAAGGAGTACATAGGATACACATACTAATATAAGCTGATCATTTTTCCAAAAATACGTTTTCTTCAAGATTATGTCTATAACCATCCCTAAGAGGCACAGCTAAAGAAGCACCTACTAAGAAACCTCTTCTTTTGATTTTGTTAATCTTGTTCGTCTTCTTCAGCCTTTAAAATTCTGTTTATATCTGTTTTAAAAAATCACCTTGGAAAAGTCTGTTAAAGGGAAGCCTGTATTTTGTCACCTACCTGACACTTTTTGCCACCTGTCTGACACCTTCGTTTAAGGCAATCACAAAAATCCTCCAGTCTACCTATTAAATCAGACCATGACCAAGATGCTAAGCTATTATTCTACTGTCACCACTCCACATTCTTTGCACACTAAGTGAATGAAAAAAGCCTTCCCTTCTCTCTTTCTTTCTAGCAGACTCTTTAAACCGATCATCCAAAATTTAATGGGCTATCCTGAACCATTTAATAACTGGGGTTAACCAAGACTATTCCAGCCAAGTCATTAAAGTAAATCTTTTTTTAGTCATCGTTACATGAGAAGAGGGATAAAATATCCCAGCCTCTGGAATTCAGGGGAATTCCTCAAAACATAAAGTGCCTTTTTCTCTCTCTATGCAGGAGAGTACATTTTCTCTCTTTTCCTTCCTCTTCCTTGAAGATTCCAGTTCTCCAAATGACAAGTATGATTAAGGAGAGGCAAAACCTCACAGGAACTCCTCTTACTGTACACAAAAACAATCTGTTACTTGCTTTATTTCTCCATCTTCTTTCCCAAAGGCCTTCCAAATTCCCCAGAATCCCTCAAAATCCTTTCCCTGTCAGTTCTAATAATCTCAAAACCTTGAAATTCACCACCCCATTCTCCCTCCTTTCTTCATAGCTCACAGGCTTATTTTGGGCTGACATTTGTTTTCTTCTTGTTACACACACACACACACACACACACAATTTGCTGTGGATTTCTCTCTATCTGGCTATATCACTATTTTTTCAATTCTTATTGTCTTTTAACCTTGTTGGTATTTAGTATGAACAGCATTTGTAGATATGATCTCCCAGATGTGTGATTGCAATTCGCTTTAATTTTTCTTTAGCAAACAAATAATTGCTTTCAAGATTGTTGTTGATGATGTATGATTTCCTTAAATAAAATTTTTTTAAAAAGTGAGTTGTCAGATTTCCTTCCGTGACTAGAGTCCAGTTACAAAATATCCAGTACGTATGTACTTTGATCTCTTGCATATAAAGTACCTACATCCAGGTAACAATTGTTTTGAAATAAAAAGTTTATATCCCACCCTATACCATAAACAGGCTAAAAAGTATATTAAATGATGTGACAAGTTAAAACAAGAGAACAAAAATCAATTAACACAGTTTAAAATAATTTTAAACCATAAGGATTTGTGGTTTGGATAAACAAGTTAACTCTCAAAGGCTTTAATTTAATAAGTACAGATTCAGCCTCTCTTATCTGAAATGCTTGGGGTGGGAAGCGTTTTGTATTTTAGACTTATTTTGGATTTTGGAATATAGTGCCTTTTTGGAATAGCCTCACATCTTGTTCATTCGCTACTTGTGTTGTGCATGAAATGTGAGGCTAGAGACAGACTGAATATCTATGAAATGGTGGGAATCTAAGAGTAGTACTTGGCCATTTCCGCACTAGCCTGTTATAGCACGATGATTCCACTTTCAACATCGTCTGGAATACTGGGGTTTGCAGTTTCGGGAGGGGCCAGCCAGCCCCTCTCGAAACTGCAAACCCCAGGATTCCAGACGATGTTGAAAGTGGAATCATCGCGCTATAACAGGCTAATGCGGAAATGTCCTTGATGCAAGTCCACACCTTCAGCCATTTCATAGATCTTCAGCCTCTCTCTTTTGCTGCCAGCTATCTGCTTCCGCCTTTGAGGTAGCAGGGGCAGTGCTCCTCAGATCTGAGAGGTTAATAAGGGCAGCCACTGCCTCAAAGGTAAAAGTGGCAGCTGGTGGCAAAAAGTTTTGGTTCTGGGAAGTTTTGGATTTCAGACAAAAGAGGCTCAATCTGTATTTTTATCTGGCACTGGAATGACACCAGCATTAGTGTCAACTGGGTCTCTGAGTGGGAGGATATTCCATAGTGAGAGCACTGCAGCAGAGAACTCCCTCTCATGTATCCTTGGCCATTTCCGGACTGTTATAGTGCTATTATTCCACTTTCAACATCCTTTGGAATCCTGGGGTTTGCAGTTTAGGGATGTTGAAAGTGGAATAATAACACTGTAACTGTCCAGTGCGGAAATGGCCCTCCTGAAGGGAGAAAGCCAGAAAGGGCCCTAAGGTCTAAACATGATGGAGCCATATCAAAGAAAATGTATTATATATTAAGGAAAACATTGAAGCTGTAGCGTTATTAGGAATCTCAAGGAAAAGCAGATTAAGCTTTATGTACATTCTGACCTATATCTTCTTCAATTAACTGGTGTTATCTACTGATATTAATATCATGTAAGGTAAAGGTTCCATTTGACTAATTTTTACTTGGTCCTTGCTTGGTAATTTTCCATGATGGCCTAATGCTGCTGTTTTATGATTAGCTAACACATTTCCAGTTTCCTCTTACGATTTGCTATATGTGTTATAAGCTGTTGCTAGTAGATGATCCAAAATTGCTACAATAATAAGGTGCATATATAGTTTGGGGCCAGATAATTGAGAAGAACATCCAGACCAACACTGTGTCATTAAATAAACTTCTGTCTTCATTTCACTGATGCCTCCATACTTGGACCCAACAAGGAAAGGGGACAAGTTTGGTTTTCAATCCCCCAAGTGCATTGCACCTGTTGGGGAGCATATTTTACCACACACACACACACACCCCTAATATAAATATATATCAGTGGCATCACCAGGGGGTTGCGGTAGGTATGAACCACACTGAATGACACCATCAGAGAGGGTGACACCAAAATAACTGCCTATAAATTTTTGTGTGGTGTTCCAAAGAAATGTATTATTTTTTATGAAAATATACCTGTATTCAAATATAACCACAAAAACATTTTTGAAAGCCCAGTTTACATGTACAGTACCAATATACATACAAGGCTAAAATTCTATGCTAATTTACTTTTTGAACCTTCTAATATGCATGTGAGAGTTGTCCCCCAATTACAATGACACTTCAAATAATGTGGTTTCGCCTGTATGCACTACAATCATGTGCTGTTGTTTTAGTTGCAGCTGGTTTTTTTTTAAGTAGCCACTAATTTTGTCAAATTTTCAGGTATTAACTACAATAGTGTGGTTTGGTCTGGTGTGAGAGGAGATCCACAGGAATGACACCATGAATTACCACAATGGATGATACCAACCCTAATAATGCACAGAGAGAGAGAGAGAGAGAGATTCAACATGATTTCAAACACAGGAAGTTACATGCTCAAAGAAACATATTGCTACAAAAAATTTAATACATCCTCCTGTAAACCAGCACCAGCCAGACATTTTGGACTACAACTCACACCATCCCCATTCTATTAAAAAATGTTGGCTAGGGATGGTGGGAGCCACATACCAACACAGTTGGAGGTTGCCAGGTTAGCTATCGCTGATTCCAGGTTTCCTGATATATAGAATTTTCCTTTAAAAGAAAGCTCCCAGGAAAGCTCAACTCACTTCAATGTTTGCATTTGCTTGACAGTTCTGTGTACTTTGTTGTGCATGCATTATTGAAGGTGGACTAAAATCACAAGCTAATAAGATTGATGAGGTCTTATTGATTGATAAAGTACACTACTTCTGGCATTAATCAAATCCCATAATGCTAATCCAGAAGTCAATTAGTGCATAGCAGAGCTATAGGCAGGGGTACTGAGATGCTATTATTACAGTGGAGCTGGGGAGGGCTAAGGCTTGGAGGTATAATATTTAATGGGCTCATAGGCCTGAAATAGTCTTTCCATTCTGATGCTAAAGGGTCTTTGGCTGGCCATAATCCTCCACACTAACTGCTGAAGCCCAAGAGTAGTAGGATACTTGATCTGAGCCTGGAAGAGAGACCACGAGTGGCCACCCATGACCTGCTCCAACCTCCATGAGAGGAGAGCTAGTCAGGCGAAAAATCCCCACCCTCACTCCAGATATGCCCTCAAATTTCCGTGGGAATCTCCCAGGGAGAGTTCCATCATCAACATTCCTCCACCAGTGCATGGGGCCAATTCTACCATTAGGCACAGTGAGACAAGCTACTTCCGGCGGCAAATATTGGGAGGCAATGGAGGCTCTTCCTCAGCTGTTCTCTCTGACCCTTTGTCCTTTCTCCTTCATAAAGAGACAGAGCTCTGTGCATCCCACCATAGGTTGTCCCATCCTACCTAAACTGGCATGCTGCCCTCTGATGTGGTAGAGAAACTGTTGCCACAGTTGAAAGAAGGCTCAGCTGTCCACCCAGTTGTCTTCTGTGTGTGGAACTGAGGGTGGTGTCATTTTGTCTTTGCTTCAAGTGCCAAAATGTCTTGGACAAGTCTCACCCTGAGGCAGTTAGCCTATAATATTATCCATGCCTGGAATGGATGGAGAGAAATTAGTCTCCTTTTCCAAATAATGTCAAGGATGCACAATAATATTGTTTGGCAGTATCACCATCCCCATGTCTTCACCAAAACTGATACCCAAGATAGCCTACAAAAATTAAAACAGATACAGATTAAAAACTCATATTGGAAAAGAATACAAAAAGTTATACAGTTGGCCCTCCACATTGGCTAGGGTTAGGTGCGCAGAACTCCTGCAAAAGTGGAACAACCACCATGGGAAGGGGACCAAGGCATGATAGGGAGAGAGGGCACCCAGGATCCAAACCAGGTCAGGCAAATGAGAGGGAACAGGGGTGGGTTGGCATGGTGGCCGTATACTTCTTCTCTCTCTCATCCATCTCCTTCCTTGGGTGTGGGATGGCACCGGGAAATTGTTTGTGGTCATGAAAAATCAGGTTGTGAGCCATCCTCAATTGGCCAGGAAGTAGCTGGAGGGGGAGGAAGAGGACCAAAGGCTGTTTTTTAAAGGGCTGCCTGGCCTGATCAGAGCCACTGGGAGGGAAGGTTCCCCTGGGAAAGAGGCAGTTGAGGTATTGGGGGCAGGGGTTGGAGAAACTCACAAATAATCAAATCCATGAAAGTGAAAACTGCAAATGTAGAGGGCCAAGTATAGCTACAATGTAATAAAACTATCTACAGAATTAATAACAGCTTAAAACATATCCATTCAGAAGGCAAGAAGTAAAAACAGCCTTTTCCTTATCAATAATTCTGAAATACCTGCCAGAATTAAAAAAAAAAAAATTCAGAACAAAACAAAGAAAATACTGTATGTAGATTCAGCAGATTCAGGATAAACCAAAGAAAATATTTATTCACACAACACATAACAAACTGTTGGCAGGGGCAAAAGATGAGATGTCAGAATTTTTGGATCTACAGTCATCCCACCATATTTAGAGGAGTTAGGGGTGCAGGACCACCATGAAAGTGGAAAATCACGAATATCTATAGGTCCCCCCAGCCATATTTAATACACACACACACACACACACACACGTAGGCCATTTCCGCACGAGACTGTTATAGCACTATGATTCCACTTTCAACATCCTATGGAATCCTGGGGTTTGCAGTTTCGGGAGGGGCCACATGGCCCCTCCCGAAACTGCAAACCCCAGGATTCCATAGGATGTTGAAAGTGGAATCATAGTGCTATAACAGTCTTGTGCAGAAATGGCCATAGAGTATGATCTGCAGAGTCAAACCACCATGGGTTCAACTGTATAGCATACAATACATCTGAATCCTTGGTGAGGAACACACCAAACAGCCTGGTTCTGCCTTTGAAGTGGGCAGGTCCTTCACAAGACAGAAGCAGGTGGTTGGTGCAGCTTGTCACTGCCTCCTCTGCTACCCTATGCCATTTTTAATAACACCTTACAAGTCTTGTGACACATTCTCTGTCTCTCACAGTCTCTCTCGGTCTTCTGAGACTTGCAGAGAGACTGCAGATATGAGAGCCAGTGTAGCGTAACGTAGTGTAGTGCAGTGCAGTTAGTATAGTGTAGTGGTTTAAGCACTGGACTATGACCCTGGAGACAAGAGTTCGATTCCGCACTCAGCCATGGAAACCCACTGGATGAACTTGGGAGCCTCACAGACTCTCAGCCTCCAGAAAACCCTGTGATAGATTTGCTTTTGAGTTACCATAAGTCAGAATTGACTTGAAGGCAACCAACAACAAACATTAAACAATGGCATAGGACAGTACAGGTGGCAGCAAATAATCTGTGAATAATCAAATCTGCAAATGTTAAATCTGCAGATGTGGAGGGCTGACGGTACTCTGGATTTTCTACTAGACCCCCAAGATCTATCAAACTGGCCCACATGCATAAAGACACACACTTAGCATTAATGTGCCTCCTGAGTATGCTTATATCTTCAAGCCAGCTGTCAAGTTACAGCAGCTCCATGAATTTCACAGGGTTTTCTGAGGCAAGGAATACTTAGAGATTGTGTGCCATTGCCTTCCTCTGAGATACAGCTTATGTTGCCTTGTGTTTCTTGCTGGACCCTCATCCAAGTACTAAGCAGGCCTGGACCTGGTGCCTTCAGGGCAGTGTGTGCTAAACCAAAGAATGTGTTTTGAGTACTGGAACTGAATTCTGTTCACAGACCTTTCACAGAAAAGTTCACTACTAATTATCCCAAGATTTTTTTTTTCATTGCAGAAACCTAATTTGGGTGGGTAAAGCCAATTTGTTGTTGTGCTATTATTATTGGGATAAAAGAAAATCCTTGCTGATACCATGTAAATCACTGAGAAGTCTCCTAATAGAATCATAGAATCATGGAAGAGACCCCAGGGGCCATCCAGTTCAATCCCCTGCCATGCAGGAACACACATCAAAGCACTCCCAGCAGATGGTCATCCAGCCTCTGTTTAAAAATCTTCAAAGAAGGAGACTCCACTACACTCTGAGGCAGCAGATTCCCCAGCTTGACAGATCTGACCATGAGGAAGTTCTTCCTGAGGTTCTGGTGGAATCTCTTTTCCTGCAGTTTGAATCTATTGCTCCTTGTCCTAGTCTCTGCAGCAACGGAAACAAGCCCGCTCCCTCCTTGACATGACATCCCTTCAAATATTTAAACACAGCTATCATGTTCCCTTTTAACCTTCTCTTCTGCAGACTAAACATACTCAGCTCCCTAAGCCTTCACCATTTTGGTCGCCCTCCTCTGGACACGTTCCAGCTTGTCGATATCCTTCTTGAATTGAGGTGCCCAGAACTGGACATAGTATTCCAAATGAGGTCTAACCATTGCAGAATAGAGTGGTACCATTACCTCCCTTGATCTAGACACAATACTCCTATTGATGCAACCAAGTAATAGTTTGCATTCTACTTCCTGACCACCATAGAGTATAAAATTCACTGTCACAAGATGTGATTATAGCCACAAATTTTGTTGCTGTTAACCGCTGTCAAGTTGACTTTGACTTACGGTGACCCTATGGATAAGAGACTGCCAAGTCACCCTATCGTCAACCACCCTCCTCAGGTCTTGCAGACTCAGGGCTGTGGTTTTTTTGATTAAGTTTGTCCAACTGTAACGCAGCCTTCCACTTTTCCTTTTTAAAAAAGGGTTGAGACAAATTCATGAACCATAACTTGATCAGCAGCTAGCAGCCATCATAGTGAAAAGAAATGATGTTAAAGGCATTGTTCCACTGAATATAAATTTGACAGAGACAGTGGCAAGGAAAGGATGTAGACTTCAAGCCCTGTTCAAGTTCACTACTAAAGGCATTTGGTTGCCCACTATTGGCCACTATTGCTGGACAACAGAAGGGCCTTTGATTCAGTCTAGCTTGGTCCTTCTTATGTTGCCATTGATGTGCAGTATTTTTCAAATACAGTGGCCCCTCCACATTCATGAGGTTTTGGGGCGCAGAACCCTCGTGAAAGGGAAAAATCAAAAATAACTCTCCCTGTGATTCCCCCCATTCCCTTCCAGGGCTCTGGCATGGGAATCTTCCTTATTCGCCCCTGGGCCAGAGGCAAGGGAGTGAGGGGAGAGCGCTCTGGAGGCGAGAAAGAAGGAGCATGTGTGCCCCTCTCATTGCCTTATCTTTTGCCTCCGTTTGAGTTCTCAGCACCAGAGCAGAGGCAAAGGAATGGGAGAAGAGAGCTCTGGAGGTCACAAGGAAAGTGTGTGTCTCTCTCCCTAGCCATTGCCTTACCTTTTGCTTTGGCACCAGTTCTCAGCTCTGGGTCAGAGGCAAGGGAATGGGAGGGGAGAGCTCCAGAGGGGAGAAGGAAGCGTCTGCACGTCTCTCTTTGCACCTGCATCTCGCCCCCTCGCACCCTCATTGCCTTACCTTTTGTCTTGGCACTCTTGCCTTCTTTTTCCATGCCAGCAAATGCAAGGGAATGAGAGAAGGAGAACGGGGGGAGGCATGGGTGCCTCGCAAATAATGTAATTTGCAAGAGTCAAACCAGCGAATGTGGAGAGAGAACTGTAATTTTATAGAGGATGAGCTTATATGTGGGGCCAGCCCTGCTTTTATCCATAATGAGGCAACCAACCTCCTCAGGCAGCAAATGATAAGGGTATGGCAGTGGTATTTCCCCTTCCCTAGTTTTTTTCCTCTCTTGGGGAAGGAGCTGCACTGCATGTCTATCACTTTCTAGCCAGCTGCCCTGGAATGTAATGAAGGACCCTCTCCATCCTATTGTGAGCAGAGAACATGATTAAATAGCCAGTCCAGTTTCTGTGTGTATACATATAGGGAGGTATCATGCTTTGATTGTGTATTCGCCCTTGTGGTCTTTTCTGACTCTATGATTCTGTGATTCTATGATTCTATGATCTTGTCCTTGGACTCAAGCAGCAAAATGTCTTCGGGCCCTGATGGAAACATGAGCAAATGATACATGCCAAGGAGCTGCAAGCATGTATTTTGAGAAAGACCAGTTGTATGCTCCTACAACTTCCTTATTTTATCACCATCTTGGATATGCACCATGCTCTTAAACAGCTCCCTTAGTTAGAAAGCAGGGGAAATCCACCACTACTGATTCCCTGCACTGGCAGAGCTTGGAAGATTACTTTTAAAAAGTAAATTGCAATATAATTCATTGCTAGTCCTCATGAAGTAACTAGTTATTATTAATAACACATGCAATACACACACACACACACAAATTAACTAGTCTGCTATTTTTTTCATTTCTTAAAAAAACAATCCATCTAAAAATTCAGAAATGGCCTATTTTTTTTAAAAAAAAATGCCCTCAAATGCATTCCCTGCAAGCAATGAGGAAAAAAAAAAGAGTGAATGTTACTTGTTACATGAGGGGAGTGGTACTATTAAATCAGCCGTTACATTATTTTGCAAAAGAAACATTGTTATATCCTCATTAATCTAAAATATGACATACAATATTGTTGCATTTTGTCTGATAAAATGATCTGCAATCCACAATCTACAGTAATAAAAAGACAACGCCTGCTCTGTTGACCATAACTCATTGTGGGCATTCTACTAGACATTTTAACATTTGACAGAGTATTTTTGGCTTTTATATAAGTGACAGTGCCAGGTTTCAAGATGAAGCTTCAAATTGGGGTGAGGGTGGAGATTGGAAGCAAAAAAGGAAGAGATAGTAATAAGTCATCAAGAAACTGTAGACTTCAAAGTTTGACACAGTGGTTTTGTTATTGCTGTTGTCCTACAAGTTGCAGTGCCAAATTTTAAGCTGAAAAGTCAACATGTCAAAGGGGGGCTTCCTAGAAGCAAAAAGGGGGCATACTATAGCTCATCCTGATACAGCTATAGACATATCAGAAACTGACAAAGAGTTTTTGGTTATTACCCATCTTGCAGTAGCCTGTTTCAAGTAAAAATTCTAAACACAGATAAGCTTCCAGAAACCAAAAAGAAAGGGCTGCCTTTTTAAATGTGTGGAATTACTTTAGATGCCTCAAAGTTTGACAGTGTTTTTTTCACTACTTCAGAAGGCAGTGGACAACTCCTTGTTTGGAGATTTTTAAATAGAGGTTTGATGGTCATAACCTAGGAATGCTTTAGACGTAATTTCTGGCACGGCAGGGAGTTGGACAAGATGACCCATGTGGTCTCTTCTTATTCTATGGCCATTTTGGCATGAGAGGGGAGGAGAGGTTCGCTGCGTGTCAAGAATGGTATTTTTATACTCTGATTCAGAAACTGAATTCAGAAAATCAGAAACTGTGCTGTCTGCACCCTTCCCCCGCATTTACATTGTACTACGGCGGAGAACAGCGGTTGCTGCATCCGCAACAAGTCCCTGGCCACTCCCATTCCCCTCCCTCACCCCGCCCTGCCATCACTGATTGGTCTGTTTTTTTAAAAAAATGCACATATTTTTAACACATTTCTGCATTGCTACATTTGTGCATAGCAATGTATGTTCATTGATATGTGAAAAAAACACGTCTTAACAGTCCATTACCAGATCCACTCTCTTCCTGCTGTCTGTTTAATGCACGAAGACAATAATGACGGCAGCCTGTCCTTTGATGGGCGGAGAGAGATAGGGACAGAAATGATGGAAGGGACAGCCTGGGAACACCCATAGCTGGCCACTTCTGCGGTGTGAATCGATGCTATACTTCTGCATGTAGGCAAAAACCGAAGCAGAACCGGTTGGGGAGGTTTACATCGGAATTTTTCTGATTTTCGCATACAGCGGTTTCGCATCACAGTGAACCACAGTGAACCATTCTAGGAGCTGAAAGTGTGCAGAACCACGAGGAAAACTACGATGCTAAAACGGTACAACGTGCAGACCGGAGGATAAGAATTCAACACTGCTACAATGTATCAACCTCGTGTGGAAATGGCCTATGATTCTAGGGCTAGAAAGCAGGACATGGCTATCATCACATTATAGAAACATAGAACTGGAAGAGGCTTTATGGGCCAGCTAGTCCACCCCTGCTCAATGCAGGATCCCCAGCAGCAAGATGTCCGGAGGAGACCCCAACACCTCTCTGGGCAATTGGTTCCATTGCTGAACTGCTCTTACCGTTGAGATGTTCCCTCTAATGGCTAAGGTACTGCTGCTGCATTCCTAGAAGGCAGAACAATGGCAGGAAAATGGGGCAGAGCTGTCTGAATTTTACTTGACAGAAAGGTTCCTCAAGGGCCAGGACAGTGTAGTGGTCTGAGCATAGGACTAGGATTCTAAGAGATCAGGTTTCAAATCTCTGCTCAGCTGTGGAAACTCACTAGGTGACCTTGGGCAAGTCACAGTCTCTCAGCCTCAGAGGAACCCCTTCTGAAGAAAAAAAACCTTTCTGAAAAAATATTGCCAATAAAACCTCATGATAGGTTAGCCTTAGTGTCAACATAAACCAGAAACAACTTGAAAGTACACAACAACAGCAAGATTCCTAATGTTTTAAAAAGTGAGAAATGAGAAAACAGGAGTTCCTATGGACATCTTTTGTTATATGAGGTATGGCCATGTCAGAGACACTTCAGTGCATATCAGATAAAGCATGCTAGTCCTTAAAGTGCCATTACACTCTGTTTTTGCTTTTGCTGTAACAGACTAACAGGGCTCCCACCCAGAAAGCATTACAGTGAAACAGTTATTTGCGATGCATTACTGTTGGCCTTCCATATCCACAATTCTGCAACCATGGAAGCAACCAACCATGGCTCAAAAATATTCAAGAAAAAAAAAATCCAAGAAGCAAACCTTGTTTTTGCTGAATGCTGAGCATTACTCTGATGTGTAGCATACCCTGCTGTAGCCTCCTGCCATTTCACAGATCCTCAGGCTCTCTCCAGCACTTCTCTGAGTTGTTCACCATTTTATATAAGCGATGCCATTTTACTACAGCATTGTATATAATAGGATTTGTGCATTCACAGATTTTGGTGTCCACGATAGGGTGGTGGTGACCTGGAACCAAACCCCAGCGGATACTGGTGCTCTTCCTACTTACAATCCAACAACTGTTGTAAGATATACTGAGCCAGGCGTACTCTCATGATAACCAAACACAGCTTAATTATTTCATAAGGTGTATGAGCCAACAGCCTTTGAGCTGAACTGGGTTAAAGAGAGTGAAAGGGCAAAGGGTTGCTGTTATTGGTTTAATAACCTGATATGAATCTCTTATCCACAATTAAAATCAATGCAGAGTATATTCATCAACATGATGTCAGATTATAGTTATCCAGACGATGCCTTCTAAATGCTGTCTGGAGGGATGACCAAAACCCATCCTTCTGTCACTGAACTTTTTAATCCTCCTAAATCTGGTCATGGCCATGTCTATTATTAGGGATCCCAGATCTCAGAGTCTGCCCCATCTTCTCTGACCTCAGGGTAAGGGAAGGTGTCTCAGGGCAAGAGTGCGGTATGGGGAAAAAAAATAAACCACATGCTGCTGGCCTTTTTGTGAGCTGGGCCATTTCCGCACTAGACTGTTATAGCGCTATTATCCCACTTTCAACCTCCTATGGAATCCTGGGGTTTGCAGTTTAGGGAGGGGCCTCTGACCCCTCCTGTAATGCAAACCCCAGGATTCCATAGGAGATTGAAAGTGGGATAATGGTGCTATAACAGTCTAGTGCGGAAATGGCCCTGCTTTGGAAAGGCTACTGTAGATTTCATTCCCTCCCTCATTTATCAGACTGTGTTTTTGATGCATAATGTATCATGCTTAATGCACCCACCAGGCCCTAATCCCTGTGATATCACCAGGCACACTGTCCCTAAATATCAAGCTGGGGCCATGAAATCTTAGGGCTTGGGATGCTCCTGACCTGGCAACTCTAGTTAACTGGGGGATTCTGAAAGTCACAGTCAAAGATAGTAATTTTTTACAGCTCTGTTCTGAGTTAACAGATGGGGGTTTAGAATGAAACAAGGGGCAAGGAGGCCAGTGAGCATCCATTTGCCAAAAACAAGGCTGAGACTGTGGAATGGAGGAACCACAGATATTTGCTCTCTTACTGACCTGATAGAAGACGAATGCAAAAATCATTCAGTACCAAAAAGATCAGGAGAGGATGGCTGGCCCAAGGTGTCTTGCTGCCCAGAATGTGTGTGTGGTTCTTCCTGAGAATCCCAGCTCACCTATGTGAAAAAAGCACAGTACCTAAAGACAGCCAAGTTATTCTGACTCATGAGGTAGAAAGTCACACAGCTTCCCTTCCCTTTTCTGGTAATAAAATGTGAGGACAACAAATTAAATAACTAATAATTTGCTGGTCTTTCATTGTACACAAAA
Organism: Ctenosaura bakeri; assembly: GCA_948474755.1. NCBI lineage: Eukaryota > Metazoa > Chordata > Lepidosauria > Squamata > Iguanidae > Ctenosaura > Ctenosaura bakeri. The sequence goes on along the minus strand of CAOLHI010004936.1, from coordinate 108,068 downwards.
CCTGCTGCCTGCGGCGATTTTGCCTAACTAGTTCTGCTGGAGACAAAAGTGTTCTCATGAATAGCAGAGAGGGTACTAAATCTGTGTCTGGGCTGGACCACTGCTCACAAGGATTGATGTCTCTGGTCATTTCCACACTACACTGTTATAATACTCTTATCCCACTTTCTACATCCTGGAGTTTGCAGTTTAGGGAGGGGCAGTTTAGATTGGGTCAAACAGCCCTTTGGCCTCAGTAAACTACGAACCCCAGAATTCCACAGGATGTTGAAAGTGGAATAATAACACTATGACAGTATAGGGTGGAACAGCCCTAACATGCTAGTTTAGAAAACTGACCTGTTAGGAGCTATTGTTAGTTTCATGCATGGTTATCCCTGTGTGATGAGCTATCTGTATTATGTTCAATTCCCAGCAGAACTAGAGAAAATTACTTTTGGACAATAATTGCCATAATCTCCATAGCCAAACTTGGGAGCTATAGTCCCAAAACATAACATTTCTAAGCATTGGTTCTATGTGCCAAACTTTGAGATGGTCACTATCCTCCAGATGGTCTTGGCAGATTCCAGATGTTTGAGAACATTAGCAGAGGTAAACACTCTTCTACTGTGTTCTCCCCAGAGAATAACCTGGGCAATTCCTATTGGGCTCATCCCAAATCTCAGCTTAACTCTTGCTAGAAATTCTCAATCCACTCATAAATCAAACACACACACACACACACACACACACACAGACCCTGGAAATAATTACTTGCAAATGAGTTACATGTAATTAATTCCCTTCCCCAATAATTAAGGAATGGCTATGCTACGTTATGACTCTTGATGTAAAAAGAGAAAACATCACTCCTTTTGTGGCTCAATTGATACTTCTAGTTGCTTTTATAGTTACAGGGATATTATCTCAAACTGCTGGAGGAACACCACATGTTTCAAGTGCTGGCTCACGCTGCTGCTTTGTTGTGAGTATTGAAATGACACAAGATGGGCAGGAGAGTGTGTTTTGTACTGCAGGCCAGTGATACATAGTATTCATATATTTTAAATTAAAAAGTACTTAACTTAGTTGCTTTTGAGTAAAGAGTTCATTTCAAAAATTTGATTCATAATGGCAAATACCTAATCTAGGGGCTTTGGAACTATAACAGTAATCAGTTATTTTAAAAAGTAAGACCACAAACTTAAAAGTAGCTTTTCCAAGCTCTGGCACATATGAAAACAGCTGCACACTCACATCAGTTGACAGCATGTCACTTTCTCTTTACTCAGATGGGTGTGGTGATCTATGTAACTTCAAGTTCCTTGTTGACTTACAGGGACCCCATGGATTTCATAGGGTTTTCTTAATATCTCAGTGAAAAACTGAGGGAGATTTTCAACTATCAGGAGATCATCTCTTAACCATTTGCTCCTATTGATGAAACATAAGCTCGTCATCCTGGAGGCAATTTACCAGCCATCTGACGAACAGAAGGATTATTCATTGGAAAACCTAACAATATTACTAATATTATTAGGAGGGCTCTTAAGAGAAGGTCAAGAATTTGTGACAAATTTGCCGAAAAGAAAAGAACAGAAAAAAGAAAAGAAAAGGGTGATCAGTCACTGGAGATTTGAGACAGCACTAGATCAAATGTGGGTGAAAAAAGTGCTATTACTAGACGGAATTTTAAGTAGCCTTAATAATAAAGTAATTGATTAGGAGTAAAAGGCTATCTAATACTGTACTAGGAAGCTAAGCAGGGTCAACCCTCATTAGTACTTGGATGGGAGACTGCCAATGAATATCAGGTACTGTAGGTTATTTTTCCCAGGAAGGAACTGGCAAAACCACCTCTGAGTATTCCTTGCCTAAGAAAACCCTACGAAATTCATGAGGTCACCATAAGTCGACAGGTGACTTGAAGGCACATACACACATGCACATAATACTACAATCACCAAGATATACATTGTCATTTTGGACTATGTTATCTTACGTTTTATGGCTTCTGGGCCAGTTCTGCCATGAGACACATTGAGGCAGTTGTCTTGGGTAGCAGATGCTGACAAGTGGCAACAAGATGTTGGAGGAGAGATCTGAGTGCCTTGTGCAGCATACTAGGTATCCTGAAACCAGTTTGCTACCTCCAAGTATGTTGGAACAGAGCCATTCTTTTGCCAGTATTGAAGAAAGATCACAAAAATTAGCTATCAATCCAGCTGGTTTGTGTGTATAGAATGGGAGAGGGTAACATTTGTTCTTTGACCCAGGCAGCAAAACATCTTGAGTGGGCAGCCCTATATGGTTTTGAATATTTATAAATAAAATTAAATTTGGCACCCTCAATATGCTTCAGATTACACTAGATATTCACCTGGCTTGCCCATTGATCCTAGATCAGTAGTTCTTAACCTTTTCTTTACTGGGGACCCCCTGTAAATATGATTTGTTGGTGGCCCCCAAGACTTAGCTCAAATTTAGATTTAGATTTAAATATCCAAATAGTTATTAATTAAAGGCTTCTGGAGACTAGGATTCAAATCCACACTCAAACACTGGATGACCTTGGCTAAGTCACATTCTCTCAGCCTCAGATGAAGGTAAAGGCAAGCCCCCTCTGAACAAATCTTGCCAAAACAACAACAACAAAAACAAAATGTGTGATAGGTTCACCATAGGGTTGCCATAAGTCAGAAGTGACATGAAGGCACACAACAACAAAGTGCCACTGACAGAGGAAGGTTCTTTCTAGTCATCATGTCTCTCCTTTTTGAAAACTGACTTATAGTGACCCTAAGACAAATATATCATGAAGTTTTACTTGGCAAGATTTGTTGCCTTTGCTTTTCTCTGAGGCTGAGAGAATGTGAATTGCCTGAGACTACCCAGTGGGTTTCCATAGCCAAGTGGGGATTTGAATCCTGGTTTCCAGAATCATAGTTTGTGTGTGTGCATATGCCTGCTGCTGTATCCCTTTCATCGGGGACATGGCAATGGGATTGGAGATGTGGCTGTGGAAACTGCTCCTCTGCTTGCAAATGAGGGAGCAGTTTGGGCACATGCACATACCTGCCGCCACGTCCCTTTTGGCAGGGGGTACGGGCACTGAGAGTATGACAGCAAGTGTGTGCGTGCACTCAAGACTGGAGGCAAGGGTTTGAATCCCCTTTCAGTCATGGAAACCCACTGAGTCACCTCAGGAAAGCCTGCCACCATGCCCTTTGTCATGGCAATGGAGAGGGGTATGGGTGCCAAAACTCCTCCTTCATTTGCAAATGAGGGAATAATTTGGGCATGTGCATGTGGCTATTGCCATGTCCCTTGGTACCCATATCGCCTGCTGCTGCATCCCTGACAAAAGAAACATGGCAGTAGGTATATGCACATGCCCAAACTGCTCCATCATTTGAAAACAAGGGAGCGGCTTGGGTACCTTCACCTCCCCTTCTGCCTCATCCCTGTTGCTGGTGGTGGTGGCAGTGTCCAGCAGCAGGGCTTCACAGACTGCCTATGAGGGCTCCAGGGAAGGGATCCCTGTACCCCAGGTTAAGAACCACTGTCCTAGATAATATGCATAACCTGCAGGTCTCTTTATCAGAATGTGAAATCTCATACCCTCTAATGTCGCAGTTTGGCAGGGCCAGTCCCATTTAATCTGCTCTCATCCTACTTTTCCAGCTTTTAAAATGTCCCAGTTTTTCTCTGCTCCACTCACTTTCCCCCTTTGTCCTCAGCTTACTTCAACTGCTGCAAACTGCTGCAGTCTCTCCTACTTTGAATAACTTTTAAGGAATAACTTTTGCCCTCTTGACATGTTGCTTGGCCACTCGTGTACCTGTTTTAATTTGTGAAATGCTGACAGATATGAAATCTTACTTTTTTTAAACTACAACTCCAGGAATTCTCAAGCCAGTATAGTCACTGGAAAAAAATCTGGTCACAGTAGTCATACTGGCTGGGAGATTTGGGGAGTAATAGTCCAAAGAAGGGACTTTTCCAAGCTCTGTGCATAGGACATTTATTGGCATATGAAGCAACATGGCTGTGGGTGGGAGAAATGTAGGAGTCAGATGGTACCTCAAAACCATGCTTTTCACAAAGGTTTGTTCCTCTATATCAGTGGTCCACAAACCTGGGTCAGCAGATATTGTTGGATTTCAGCTCCCAGAAAACCCAGCCAGCAAGGCCACTGGCCAGAAACAGAGACCCCTCAAAACCTTGGCCAAAGATACCAGTACACTGGCTAAGCTGGCTGAGGGGATTCTGAGTTTTGTAGCCAAAATTAGTATACTGTATCTCTAAGAAATCCAACAGTGCAATAATTTGTGGCTGTGATCACTAATAATTGTAGTAGAATTACTTAGCTGGACCTGTAATGGTAGGGTCAGAGCCCTTTTGTGTTTTGAGCATTTAATGTTTTAGTTAATTAGTATTCATTGTTTTAGTTTAGTGTGCTAGTATTGTAGTTTTTAGTTTTAGTTCCCTTTTCTTTTCACATATATTTCTTTGACTGTAACTGTGATTTGAACTGTGAATCTGTTTGTTTTAAAATGAAGAAATAATAATAATAAAATAGGGTTCTGTATCTCAAGCTCTGATCTTGAGGTTCCCAGTCAGCAATTCACATCTGTGCCTTCCAAGCCCCCAGCACATCATCTTCATCATCAGTTCACAAAGCCCGAGCCCTGACTCATAGCTATGCGGCTCACACCGGTGTGGCAAAACCGGCCAGACATGGCACACTTGACTGCCCAAGCAGAGGGATGTACCTCTAGGGGCCTGGCTGGCTACTACTTTAAACTTAGTCTCTAAAGCTGCTCCAGGGAATAGGAAGCTTCAGCAAAGTCAAGCACACACATACACGCATGGCAGGGGAGGGAAGGGGATGCTGGAAATGGCATTCTAAATGGCAGCTCAGGGAGGAAAGGCCTGGGAAGCTCAGCCACAACCCACCGCACACAGGCAAAAGCAGAGCGTGCTAAGTGGGAAGCCGTGTTCAACCTGCAAGAGCGGCATTCCCCTACGGAGGCTTACAAGCAGCCAGACATCCCCTATTCATTATTCATATAATAGCACAAGGATGAGCATGAGAGAGACTGGCCCATGCAAACAAAAGAAACCCCCCTTCTCGATCCCCTTCCATTCGGATCTTCTTAATTATCAGCTCCTAAAGGACTAATCTAGAGTCCCAGAAAAAGACACACACACATGGGCAGAGCACAGCACAAGACCCACAAAACACACATACAACACCCGTAAGTGTTTTAGGGAAATGACAGGTTTCTGATCACCCTTCTCTCCAGATGAAATTCAGGGGGACAGATCTCAGCTCCTATACCAGGCAGGATCAGAAATTACAAATCAATTAAAACATACATACAAACACATGCAGATACTTTGTGGCAAATCTAGTGCATGAGAAAGTCATACTTTTGATTGCACCTCTCAGAATCCCCCTGCTAACTTGGCCATTGTACTGGTATCTTTGAATCAAGCTGGCAGGGGGATTCTGGAACTGTAGCTCCAAAATGGAAATTTTCCAAACTATGTTCCAATCAGGCAGTCCAGGACTGATAACTGAGAGGCTTTTTTTTTTTTTTTTAAAAATGCAATGCAGTCTTTTGTACCCCTACTCATAAATGAGCACGATTGAATTCAACGGAGCTTTCTCACAAGGAAGCATGTATAGCAGCCTTCTGCAGTCTGATGCCTTGCAAATGGGTTGGGCTGCAGCTTCTATCAGACTGTAGTCCAGCCCTTCTAGGCAGGAGGAAGCTGGTGCATTAGGACTGCAACTTGAGGCTATAACCCTATACAGAATGATCTATGCACAATGACCTAGGCCATTTCCGCCCTACACTGTTATAGTACTATTGTTCTATTTTCAACATCTTGTGGAATTCTGGGATTTGTAGTTTACTGAGGGCAAAGAGCTCTCTGGCTGAGAACTCTAAAGGCCTCTCCCTAAACTGCAAACCCCAGGATTCCGTAGGAGGTTGAAAGTGGAATAATAGCACTGTAAAACTGAAATGCGAAAATGGCCTTAGAAGCAGGCTTCATTCAGTACAAAAGAATATACTTTTGAGTAGGCATACTTAACCTTGTGCTGTAAATTGGAATTTCCCCCTCATATATGGAAACGCATATGCTAGAAACATGTATATAAATATCAATGGCAACATAAGAGAGTGTCCACTCATTAAAACAAACATACAGATGGTTAATCAAGTAACCAAATAGCAGAAAAATAAAAACAACACAGAAGGAACATACAGAGTAAAGCAATCTAAGTAAAACATCATTTTTTAAAATCCAAATTATATCATCTTGCCTGATTTGATTCATAGGCTATTCCTATCTGTCTGCCAGTTATGTATAAATCAGGGGTACAGTTTTAGTATTTGGAGAAGCAGCTTTCTCTGATTTCAAATTGCCTTGTCAGCTACGAAGAAGGCATGGTTTAACAGTAATATTTATCCCTATTCATCATCCCAAATGAAAGGGACAGGTTGTGACTCTTTACAACAAGAATTTTCAACAAGCCCATAATACAGGAATTAAAAGTGAACTCATGTGAGAGCCAAGCAATCCAAATGTTGGCTATTCTTTGTCAGTTTATATCCTCACAGGGGTACAGTCCACTCTGAACAAGACGTTTATTCAGAATCAATCATGTGGCCTGATCTTGTGCATGTTTATGTAGAATCCAGAGTGACTTACTCCAGAGTAGTAAGTGTGTAAGTTTTATGGCCTGAGCTTTTAGCACTACCAGTTTTACCTGGGAGAAATATGCCTCACTGAACCCTGCATGGCCTACTTAACATTCTTATACTTATTTGATCAGACTAGTAGTGATGACAGTGAAAAAGATCTTAAAATTTGCCCCATTAATTCACACCAAAGATGGGCAACAATCATGCTACAAGCCACATGTAACCCCCATGTCCATTTTTACCCCCAAGGATCTTCTACATTTTGTTTAAAAAGTGTCAAAACAGCCACATTTTATCATTGGAACAGTATTCCTTTAAAACAAGGTGAGCCTTTTCCATATACATTGTTTAGAAGCAGATTTATACTCCAGCAAGCCTCTCAAAAACACTAATCTGCTTCTAAGTGAGGTGTACAGAAATCACAAGATTTGTTTTAAAGGCAAATGAAGATATTAGTAAAAATCTTGCCTTTTTTCCACAACAAAATTTTGTGACAGGGTGTGTGCGCCTGGCCTCTAGCAGGTTTGGAGAGTGGCCAGTATGGCCTCACAACCCACATAAGTTGTCTGCTCCTAATTTATACTACGGTGTCAGCAACTGTTTTCCAGATATCCTTCGAGGCATACAGAGACAATTCTAAATATCACTTCGACACTTTGTATATCATTATATATTATTATAGTATTTCCAGTTAGCTAAAGATTATGAGGCATACACAACGCCTGAAGAAATTTCAGATTGTGCAAGTAACTGTCTGCAAACATTACTCAATGAATTCTACAATTACACGTACCAGCTCAAGCCGATGTTTCTGCACCGCTGATGAATAAGGCAGGAAAATATCTTTCTCATCCAATGCCTCATTCAGAGTACATATGCTCTGCCATTTTTCCACCCAAATGATTTCTTCTCAATATTTGCAGGCTGAGTTACCCTGTGTTATCAGCACCTCCCATCTTTCATAGCTGGCAACATTCTGATCTATAGTGTGTATGGAATGGGCAGAAGATAGATCCAGAAAGATTGGTGGATCTTTGGAAGAGCTGGTTTATATCTGCGAAGATTTCTGACTCTTCACTGTTTTCATCCCAACTTTGCACTCCTGCTAAATTATATTGCCGAAATCAAGACAGTTCATAGTAAAGTTTGTCTTGAACAGAGGCATACTCCATACTTTTTGTAAAATAGATTTTTATGTTATGATTGCAAAGAAAGAGAAAGAAAGCACTGGATGGATAAGGGGAAGTGTATAGGATATAAACATGGGGTAAGCACACATGTTAATATAAGCTGACATCCTGTTACTAACATGCTGATCGACAGTGGAATATGCTGCCTCAAAGTGTGGTGGAGAAGGTTTTTTAAAGAGAGACTGTTTGGTCATTTGCTGGAGGTGCCTGAGTATTATCTCTTCTGCACTAGACTGTTATAGCTCTATGATTCCACTTGCAACCTTCTATGGGATCCTGGGGTTTGCAGTTCAGGGAGGGGTTGGCCAGCCCCTCCCTGAACTGCAAACCCCAGGATCCCATAGGAGGTTGCAAGTGGAATCATAGCGCTATAACAGTCTAGTGCAGAAATGGTCTATGTGTTCCTGCATGGCGGGCAGTTGGACTTGATGGCCATTGTGGTCTCTTCCAGCAATATGATTCTATGTTTACATATTAAGTGTAGCTTCCACACATACATCTTTTTTTGGACAGGTTTCAGGAGGCTATTATCTTAGCCTAATATTCCATCCCAAAACCGCCACCTCCCCCTGCAGCTGTCAAACCATAAGAGACATTGCTTCCGCTGCTTCTTAGCAGGGAAGGGGAGGGAGGCAATTCATACCGTGAACATGTGGCTGCTCTGGGCTCCCAGGGGAAGGAAAAGGAGGGTACACTCCATCCATGAATACGCTCTCCTTTCTCCCCAAACTGTTACTTCATGGTCTGAATCATTTCCCTACCCTCCTTCCTTTCCCACTCATAAGCAGCAGCAATGGCAGCAACCTGCCCCCCAGGGCATCACAGCTGCTGCTATATGGACAAAGCTGCTGTTGTATGGACAGAGCTATGTGATGATGTAGGATCTCAGGCCATATTTCCAAAACTACATTTTATTGAAGCTGGCACCTATAAAATACATGTTGATGTGCAACTAAAACAATAAGATTTTCTGACCCTTGAATGACAGATTATGATTGTTTATCTTTCAACCCTGGAGCAGAAGTCTTTTTGAAACAGTAAAAGCATGCAGGATACAAGCATGTTGAATTACATTCCACCTGTGCAAGTGATGGCAAGGGATGCTTTCTACCAGCTCTGAATGCTATATCACCATTCCTGGATAAGGCAGATCTGGAGATAGTCATAAAGGCATGGGCTTGGTGTGGTCCACAACTGATCCATAATGCACTTGGTCCACAATCCCATCCAGATGTTACTGGACTGCTGTGGCCAAGATAGATAAGAAGAAGAGATGGTGAGAGCTGCAGTGCAACAACATCTGGGAAGGCTGCCAGTTGCTCAGTGATTCTCTTGATCACTAAGTTTAGAAAGTCTCTGGGGAGGTATTTCACCAAATGTTTGAGCAAAGTCCGCAGATCTAATATCTGCTGAATCATCCTTAGTTTATGCTTGTTGACATTCTCAAGACTACATTAAAATGTTGGTGAGGCAGAAGTAGATTTTCCAGAAACCATGCTGAACCTTCATCAACAAACTTTATCTATGAGTTTAGTTACTCTGACCTCAATAATGACTTTTACCAATTTACTCAGGAAAAACATTACGCTTAATAGTCTGGCTTTGCCCTTGATACCTTTTTAAAAATTGATATCACATAGGCTATCTTCCAGTCTTCAGGAAAGGTACCCGATTTTAGTGACAAGCTACAGATTTTTTGTTAAAACCAATAATTTCACACTGAGTTATCTAAGAAATTCCATGGGCTCATAAATATACATACACACCCCAAGAATCCATACACAGTGCCAGACTTTTTCATTGCAAATGACCTCTCCATATGGCCATGCTTTCTTTGGATGGTAGGAGTTATAGTACAACTCAGCTTGAAGGCATGAAGTTTAGACAGGTTATACAAAAGCACAGAAACAGAATGAGACATATGTGCAGGACCAGAGTGAGAGATATGTAGGTGCGAACAAATGGCACCTACCCTCCTATCAAAATCACAGTGCACAGGACCCAAAGCTAGCCAAGTTATTCTGGCACATCAAACAGAAAATCCCATGTGCCCATCTCAACAATCAAGGAGACAATAATTTGCTGTCCTTTTGTGATGCCCCTAATGTCAAAGCTGGCAGCACAGATGGAACAGCTAGGAATCTGGGTTCTTGTGATTCTAAAGACTGACTGTCTGCTCTTGAATCTGAGAGGGGGAAGGCCCAAGTGGTAGTTCATGTGTGCATAATCCTTTTTACTGCAGGTGGCTGGGTGGGTGGTTTTGCCTCATGGCACTCATAGCCTGACCTTTGAATCAATGAAGTGGTGGTGGTAGTATCATTTGCCTTGGGCAGCAAAATGTCTTAGTCCAGAGGAGCTAGCTGGTGGCTTCCTTGTCACTGGGATAATGAATTCACCCCATGTTTTAGGGTCTTCCCACACTACAGTCTCATAGTGCTGTTGTTTCACTTTCAACATCCTGTGGAATCCTGAGGTTTGCAGTTGAGGGAGGGGCATTTAGAATTCTCAGCCAGAGAGCTCTTTGGCCTCAGTCAACTACAAACCCCCAGAATTCCACATGATGTTGAAAGTGGAATAATAGCATTATAACAATGTAGTGTGGAAAGGACCTTAGGCTGAACTTTAAAGGAGCTCTCCAAATGCTATCCCTAAAATAGGTCCAGCACCTTGAATAGCTCCTGAAATGCTCAGATGAAACCCCACTCCACGGATATGGGAACCATCAAGCACTTCTGTGGCCCAGCAGTATTTGCCATGATTTGATCCTGACCAATAATGATGACTTGTTTAATGGGGTGGAAATGGCAAGATTCTTAGGTGGAAATGACCATGCTGTCCTGGAGTTTGTTATACAGCAGAAAGGGGAAGCCAATATAGTAGTCAGACATGCATTCCAGACTTTAAAAAAGCTGATTGCAGTAGGGAGACAGGTGGTATAGTGGTCTTAGCATTGGAGACCAGGATTCAATTCCCTGCTCAGCCCTGGAAATCCACTGGTTGACCTTGGGGATATTACACATTGTCAGCCCCAGAAAACCCTATGATAGGGTCATCTTAAGGTCACCATAAGTCAGAAATAACTTGAAGGCACACAACAATAACGATTGCAGTAAACATGGGGAAACACTGGATTTGATCACATGGCTAGGAATACTAAAAGAGAAGGGAGTTCATGATGGATGGAAGTTTCTTTAAAGTGAGATGTTAAAGGCACAATTTCAAACAATTCCAATGAGGAGCTAAAATGGGAAGTGTGGAATGGAATGGAAATTTGGATGAATGCCCAAAGAACTTTGAACTGAGCTAAGATTTAATAGGGACATGTATAAGAAATGGAAAAATGGGGAAATCGCCGAAAAGGAACTCAAACAAATAGCCAGCACATGCAGAGAAAAAGTCAGAAAAGAAAAAGCACAGAATGAGCTCAGACTTGCTAGAGAGGTTACGAAGAACAGAAGGGGCTATTTTGGTTATGTATATAGCAAAAGAAAGAACAAGGAAATGGTAATGCCACTATACAGAGAAGATGGCGAAATGTTAGTGGGAACAGAGAAAAGTCAGAACTGCTCATTACCTTCTTTGCCTCAGTCTTCTCTCAAAAGGAAAATAGTGCTTGCAATAGGGACAATGGAGCAGATGATACAGTAGGGGTAATATAGCACAGAATAGGTAAAGAGGTAGTGCAGGAATTCAAGCCTCCACGACCAGCTGAACTACATCCAGTGGTGTTAAAAGAACTGGCAGAAGTAGTCTCAGAACCACTGGCAATAATCTTTGAGATTCCTGGAGAACACATATAGTCTCAGCAGACTGGAGGAAGGCAAATGTCCCCATCTTCAGAAGGCAAAAAAAGAAGACTCAAAGAATTACTACCCAATCAGCCTGACATCAATACCCAGAACGATTCTAGAGCATATCATTAAATAGACAGTCTATAAGCACTTAGAAAGAAATGGCATGATCACTAAAAGTCAACATGGGTTTCTCAAAAACAAGTAATATCAGACTAATTTTCCGTTTTTTTTTTTTGAACAGAGCTGCAAGCTTCGTAAATGAATGGAATTCAGTGGAGGTAGCATATCTTGATTTCAGCAACGTCCCTGACAAAGTCTCCCATGGTAATCTTGCAAACAAGCTAGTAAAATGTGGGCTAGGCAATGCTACTATTGGTTGGATTTGTAGTTAGTTCACCAACTGAACTGATATGGTGCTCACCAATGGCTCCTCTTCATCCTGGGGAGAAGTGACCAGTGGGGTGCCACAGGGTTCTGTCCTCGGCCCAGTGCAATGCAACATCTTTATAAATGACATGTGTGAAGAAATACAGGGCATTCTTATCAAATTTGAAAATTAGGAAGGGTAACTAATACTCTAGTGGACAGGATCAGAATTCAAAATGACCTCAACAGATTAGAGAGCTGGGCCAAAACTAACAAAATGAATTTCAACAGGGAGAAATGTAAGTTACTACAGTTGGGCAGAAAAAATGAAATGCACATGCACAAATGCATGTATAGAATGGGTGATACCTTGCTTGACCATAGTACATGTGAAAGATATCTAGGAATCTGTATAGACCGCAAGGTGAACAAGAGTCAGTAGTGTGATGCAGTAGCTTAAAAAGCCAATGCAATTCTAGGCTGCATCAGTAGGAGTATAGAGTCTAGGTTGAGGGAAATAACAGTGCCACTATTCTGCTCTGTTCAGACCTCACCCAGAACACTGTGTTCAGTTCTGGGCACCACAGTTCAAGAAGCATATTGACAACCTAGAATGTCTCCAGTGGAGGGTGGCCAAAATGCTAAAAGGTCTGGAAACCATGCCCTATGAAGAATAGTTTAGGGAGCTGGGTTTGTTTAGCCTGGAGAAGAGAAGGTTATGAGTTGATGAGATAGCCATGTTTAAATATTTGAAGGGATCCATATAGAAGATGGAGCAAGCTTGTTTTCTGCTGCTCTAGAGACTAAGACACAGAGCAATGGATTCAAACTACAAGAAAAGAGATTCTACCTAGCTTCCTGACAATAAGATCTGTTTGACAATGGAATGTGCTGTCATGGAGTGTGGTGAAATCTCCTTTGGAGGTTTTTTAAACAGAGGCTGGATGGCCATCTGCCAGGAGTGCTTTGACTGTGAATTCCTGTATGGCAGGGGATTGGACTCTATAAGTCTTGTGCTCTCTTCCAACTCTATGATTCTATGACATGTAACACAGAGAGTTAGAAAAACACCACCTCCTCTGACATACACTGGAGGACACAGTCAAGTAGATGACATATCTCTGATAAATACTGACTTAGTGTAATGATGTATGTTTAGTGTGAAATGGTTCCATAGTGACATAAAATCAGAACAAGTGAATTTCTCACCAGCAGAACATTGACACATTGCTCCATTAGCTGTCCACAGAAGCTCACACAGCATTCCTAATCCTGCATAAGTCATAAGCATCCGCCTTACATGGAGTCAAACCATTGATTCATATAACCCAAGTAGCCAAAACCCCACTGGTGGGGCCAACACATCTTTTTTGGCCTCCCAGCTGGGAACTAAAGAAGTGGAGTAGCTAGTAGGGGAACCGAGCTGGTGTCCAGAGTTGGTTGAGAAACCTTCAGTTGCTGACCCTGATTCTAGATGTCTACTACTAGGCTATTCAATAACTGTGCTGCGGAACTATGTGCATGCTTGCTCAGAAGAAAGCTCCAGCTCCATTGTTCAGTGGGCTTATTGTCAAATATGTTTATTTTTTCATTTGTGAAAAATAAAAAAGTTCCCTAAAATATTTACCTTTCAGAAAATGTGAAGGTTACAAACCACTGGCCTAGGATACAAAATACCTTCTCTTCCTGTCCACCTCATTTGTCTTCCCAAAACTAACAACGCAGAAAACAGTGGCATAAGCCAGCACTTCAATCATGTGATACTAGGCCCAGGACTCTAACATCATCACATTCTTTTCCTCTTTGTTTTTTTAAAACATCTTTCATCTGATGCAAAAGCCATGGAGCTTCAAAACCTTGTATGATGTATTTTATACATCTCAGTTGGCCAATAACAAAGATATTACTCTTTTGTGGATTTTGGATTTTGTTGTATTTCCCTGCATGGCCAATGCAACTATGCCAACTATACCCAATAGAGATGTCTGGGCAGTTGCAGCAGCTGACAGGTCCCTTGTCAGCAGGGGTGGTAAATCCAGACTTTAGTCCAAAATTTTAAGTAGCTGTCCAAAGTGCTGAATCTACTTGGGGATGTGGTTCAGCACCTTGGGTAGCTGTTTAGGTTTACAGGGCTATATGTTAAAGCAAGTTCTCAAGCAGGCAGTCTAAGCTCAGGGCCTTTCTGCACTACATTGTTATAGTGCCATTATTCCACTGTCAGCCTCCTCTGGAATTCTGGGGTTTGTAGTTTACTGAGGCCAAAGAGCTCTCTCACTGAGAATCCTAAATGCCCCTCCCTAAACTGCAAACCCCAGGATTCCACAGGATGGTGAAAGTGGAATAATAGCACTATAACAGTGTAGTGCAGAAAGGCCTTCAGTCTGAAAACAGGTCCTGATCTAACCTGCTCACCCCTCACCTCACTCAATAATCCAGGCAATAACACATTTTTTTTTTTTTAAAGAATCAGACAACTGTCATCATTTATCTAAATAAATCTAACAGTACTAATATGTCACTAGACAACAGGGTGTCTGCATTGTGTCCATGCCCATGAAAAGGCAATAAGAAGTCAAATGGCATGAAGGAATAAACCAGACACAATTCAGCCATCAGGCTTTATCAGAAGATTTCAAATCCAGTAAATCACACCTCCATTCTTCATAGCTTTCGGAGCAAGATTAATACTTCTTCAATTTTATTTACTCAAATATCACCTTGAATGTGAATTTACTACATTATCTTAGACAAGCCACAATTGTTCACAAATCACCCCCTTCCCAGGCCATATTCAGTGTGGAGACAATTTTGCCCTATCATGTAGATTTATTGTAAAAAGCGCAGAGATAATGAAAGTGAAATAGTTTGAGGGAACAAATGCTCTAGGGATGCTGTTGTTGTTAATGATGATGATGACCATGCTTGGGGGGTTCTGGGTGTTGTAGTCCAAAAAAACTCTTTTGAATTAATGAGGATAAAGATGATGAGAACCACCTAACTTGTAATATATAGAAGTAGATCCAAAGTAATATATTATTTCATCATAATTAAAATAAGAGAGAGTCTGTGGAAGCCAGGATGGGTTCCAAATACAAAGATGCAAGAAAAGATTGTTCTTGCATCCTTTGAGTAAGTGACCTTTTCTGAGACTAAACCAGCAGAAGATTAAAGGGGGGGGGAGCTGCGGAGTACTAGGAAAAACTACAGCAGAAGTTGAGCAAGAGAAGGACAAAAAAGACAAATGTTCCAGTGGCGGAGGTGGGGAGAGAATATGATATGATGTGCGTGATACTCTGCATAGTGAGTAGAAAGTGGATAAGGCAGATTGGTTTTCCCCTGATCTCATATTACTAGAATTTACATTAATTTAACAGTACAGATTTGATGTTGATGAAGAACACAGAAAGCTCCCTATACCATGTCAGTCCATTGGAGCATCTAGCTCAGTATTGAGTACATTCACCAGCAGTGTTTTTCCCAGATTTCCAGCACAGTCTATCACAACGTGAGGAATTGAAACTGGAATTTTCTGCATGAAAAGCACATCTTCTATCACTGGGCTTAGAACTTTCCTTATAGCAGCAGAGTTTGGAAAAATTACTTTTTTTTTTACTTCAGTTTCCTTTGTCTCCCAGCCAATATGGCAAGTAACATTTCTAAGTTCTGCATTCCTTCGTGCCAGAATTAACTTACAGGGTTATTTGCTACAGCAGGTGGCAGTGGTCATCAGCTTAGATGACTTTAGAGGGGGCTTGAAATATTTATAGAGGATAGATTCACCAGCAGATGCTGACCATGATAGCTAAATGGAATCTCCAGGTTCAATGACAGTATACCTCTGAATAGCATTTGCTGTGGATGGGGCAGGGAAATTGCAGGGGGAATACATGCTTGTCTTGTAGAAGGTCCCCAGCTTCATTCCAGTAGGACTGGGAAAGATATGTCATTTCCGCACTAGCCTATTATAGTGCTATTATAATGATTGGTAAGATAGAAGGCAGTAGGAAAAGAGGAAGATAGGTGGATAGAGTCAATCAAAGCCATAACCTCACTTTGCAAGACATGCGCCATTTCCACACTAGACTGTTATTGTGCCTTTGAGACCCCTCCCTAAACTGCAAAACCCAGGATTCCATAGGATATTGAAAGCGGAATAATAGCATTAGAACAGGCTAGTGCGGAAAGGGTCATAGTCTGTTTGACATAAGGAAAGCAGCTGTCAATCAGCACAGAGAAGAGATGGACAACTATAGTAGCTCTAGGATCTAATTTTCCACCTTTGGGATCCTCTGGCAGATGTCTGGATTACCAAAATTGTCAAAAAAAAGGCAGGAAGGAACAAAATTTTTGAAAAATGAGTGCTTTCTTTGATGTCAAACTTTGCAGGAGGGCTTGCAACCTACTAAAATGGTTGTTCCTCCACTAGCTCCCAAGAGAGGTGTTTTTTTTTTAATGGTGGTTGTATGTGTGTGTGTTTGAGAGGATGTGAAAAACAACTTTGGGATTGCCCTTTGGTCCCAGGGTCACTCTTCACCCATCTACTGTAGACAGCACTGAGTTATATGATCAGTGGCTTGATTTGGTAACTTGCTATATCCCTAAGTTGCCACCATGTTTTGCTGCGCCCCTGAGTTGCCATAATTTTCTTGCTATGTCTTTAATTTGCC
This sequence comes from Ctenosaura bakeri, assembly GCA_948474755.1. Taxonomy (NCBI): domain Eukaryota; kingdom Metazoa; phylum Chordata; class Lepidosauria; order Squamata; family Iguanidae; genus Ctenosaura; species Ctenosaura bakeri. The sequence continues at coordinate 91,350 of CAOLHI010004936.1, read as the reverse complement.
ATTGGTGTGTTCACAGGGGTAGCAGCCTGGCTGCTGGTGGAAACAAGATACTGGAATCAAAATTTGAGAGACAGTTCTCCTTTTTGGGACCGTAAGTTCCAGACTCTCCCAGTCAGCAGGACCCCTGGCCATGCTGGCTGGGGGGGTTCTGGGGTTGCAGTCTCCAAAATAACTGTTCCAAGTTGTACCTGGACTGGGTGGACCTCTTTATCTGGTCCAACAGCACTCCTCTTACATCCTGGGGACTGAGGGAAAGCCGGAGGAGCCTGGTGAATGCCTTTTGTGCATATGGTGAGGAGGTGGGGCAGACCAGTGGGGCCTCAGTGAAAGTGTGTGAGTGCCTTTCTTTCCCTCCGCTGCTAGTCTGCCCCCCCCCACAGGTGCTCTGCTTCTAGACCCCAGTGGGGTAATTAGTCCTGGGCACTAATCAAAGCTGACAACAATCTCTAAGCTGGTTGCCTAGCTACACACTCTTGTCACACTGGGCCTGAGAGAGAGAAAGGAGAGAGAAGATTCATTACTGGCTCCTCCCAGCTGTCCTTCTGTTTCCTCTTTCCTCTTCTGCAGCCCCACAGGACTCTGGCGCCACACCCAGGGTGCTGTGCAGCTCTGTGGGCAATTTTCTGCACTTAAATCCAAGGTGAAGAAAGTGAATCCCACAGAAGGCCTCATCCAGACAATGCTGCCAGAGAGAAGCTCACCGCTTCTGTCTCCAGCTGGTCATTGCTGGAAGGCAGCTTACAGGATCCCTCCTCTCCTCTTCTTTCCTCTCCTCTCCCCTCCCCACCCCACCCCACTCCTGCACGGTGGCATCCTGGCCAGTGACAGTCGCTTTACCCTTGAGGCCCCAAGAGAGGGAAGTGATCAGGGCTGAGCCCAAGAAACATCCGCTCCCAGACTCTATTTAGAGACCAAAAGAATCAGCACTTTGCCAGGAAATAAATAAATGCAATCAAGGAGCTTCTCTGTTACTTGTGCCACCTTGGTTAGTTCAGCTATTAATATTAATCAGGGATCTGTCACACCTTTTTGCATGCAAAGTGCTTTACAATCCTCACCGCATTTGTCCTCACAGAACAGTTTTGTGAGCCAGGCTGGGCCGAGTTGTACCTAACAAGCTAAGATTTAGCATCTAACCGAACACTTCAGAGGATTCCAGTTTGGCACCTGTATTTATTTTTTATTTATGTATTTATATCTGTCTCTACCTCTATAAATAGTGCTACAGAAATACACACACACACACAACAGCTCATCAGAACACCTTTTGAGGTGGCTTCAAAATGAAAAATAATACCTTCTGTCAACTGACTTGGTCATCCCTCAAACAAAACTGAATGTAGGTCAGCATTATTATAATGCCCAAGTTACAGATGTGGGGGAGGTAAGACTGAGGACCAGGGTGACTTTGAGAACTCCCAGATCATGGCAGCTGATGGCTCCTGTGTTGGTGAGGTAATGAATCTGTCTGGGTCTTCCTTTGAACTTTAAAGGAACTATTCAAGGTGTTGAAATTGGGTTGAGAATTGGGTCCAGGATCTTGGACAGTTTTTTTTTTTAAAAGTTCAGACTAAATTCCAGAACATATTCGCCACCCTAATAACACAGGATCCACTAGTCACAGTTGAGACTCCAGGATTGGGGGCTTTCTGACTTGGGCCTCCTACAGTTAAATACTATTTCTTTCAAAACAGGGTCCTGATGAAGAGGCAACCCAGTGAGCTCCATAACTAGGTTGTACCTGCATCTCTGAACATCCAAAGGCACTTTGAGTCTTCAGGGGTAGCCATACCAGGCTATTACATTAGGAAACAACAACAACATAGACTTGTGTGACATGTTAGAGACTGATTGTGGCACAAGTTTTTAAGAGACACAGTCGGCTTCATTATATATCTAAAGCATTGCCTTCAGTTGGTAAAAATACATGAGGGCAGAGGAGGAGATAAAAAACAAAGAAGAGGAAGAAACAATGGGGTTATTTCCCATGTGTATGTTTGTGTATGTGTGATGTCTAGACTAAGGCACAGGCTAACTGGGCCACAGCCTGTGGCTCCCTGTCCCAGGACCCAAAAGCTTTCCAGAAGAACCACCTCCAAAATTTCCCATGTGGGGCAAATCAAAACAGCATAGTATTTGTTTCTCTCTCTCCTCATTTTTTTGCTCTTGCACAAAACAAATCCACCTCCCTCTCTCCCTCCCTCCCTCTCATTTATTCTCTCTCCCTTTCTCTCATACACACAAAGACAATTCCTATTTCTTCCAGAACTCACTTTCCCACTACCCGAGTGGGGGCATTCCAGACCTTCTAAAATAAACAATTCTTTTTAAAAAAAATTAAATTAAAATACCTCTATCTTTGATATTTTGAAAAAAATAATTCAGACATTCTTATGCAGATACGTAGGCAGCCTCTATGCCAGCATCCAAGCTCCACGCATGGACAGTAGGACAACATCAAGAAAGTGACATAATGCCAGAAAGAGGGACCAGCAGCTCAGCTCCAGAGTCCATGCGATCAAGGAAAGTACCTTGCATGATGATCATCATGAGGAGAGCCATTAGTCTTTTGCTTCCAAGTAGGCATGGGAAACCACCATTCCACTAAGTTTGGCACTCGGGGCGAGCTGGGGTCCCTACAGCAGTTAGCCCAGGGTTCCTGGTGATCTGGCTTTGGTATGCATGCACATGTGGATATGCATATCTAAAGGAGGATCACTCACTCCCCCCCTCACGTACACATGACTAACAAACTTCATAATATGTTTTATGCACCTACAAAGGGGAGTGCAGTCCATGAAACACAGACACACACACACAAATGCCACACCAAAGCAGAGTTTATAGAGGCTGCTTTTTTGGTAGGGAGGGCTGCTATTATTAGAATTGCCATGCCAGCTGGAAGTTGTAGTCCAAAAAACAACTTTTCCAAGTGCTGAGAAAGGTCTAATCATCTTTTAGGAGCCTCTCCCCCTTTATAAAGCAATAATTTCTAACTGCTCAGTACTTCTCCTCCTCCTAAGTCAGTACCCCTTAAACCTGACCTGGAGAGGATGACAGCCCACTCAACTCTCCTTCGCAGTTGTACATACTGGAGTGCCACATAGATTTTGCATCTGGGATATTTGCCCTGGAATATTTCCCATTGGTCTTTGTATTATGCTTAGATTTAGGCTTATGTTCCCTACCCCTGAGTAAATGCTTGCTCAGCTCCACTGAATAGTCTCTAGTCATTGCCTGGAGGCATGCTTGCAGCTGCCTACAGGGCTAAGGTGTTTGCTAGCTGGGTCTTCCTAAACACAAACAGAATCAGGGGGATAGCTTGTGGCCACCGAGAGCCAAGGGAGAAAGTCAACACTATACATTGGTGTGCATCTATCAGTTTTGGACAGCTGCATGAGCAGAATGAGCAAAAGTTACTTTTTGGGACTATAGTTCCTGGAATGCCCCAGAAAGCATAAACATTGGCCATGCTGGCTAAGGCATTCTGGAAACTGCAATCCACAAATGTACATTTCAGGTTCTTCTATACCACAGAATCACAGAACTGGAAGAGACCAAAGGACCATGCAGTCCAACCCCCTGCCATGCAGGAATAGACAATCAAAACAGTCCCAACAGATGGCCATCCAGCCATTTTAAAAAAACCCAGAGAAGGAGACTCCATCACACTCCAAGGCATTGTATTCCACTATCAGACTGTTCTTACCATCAGAAAGTTCTTCCTAATATTTAGCTGGAATCTCTTTTCCTATAAGTTTTAATCCCATTGTTCCATATCCTAATCTCTGGGGCAGGAGAAAACAAGCTTGCTCCATCTTCCATGGCATCCTTTCAAATATTTAAACATGCCTGTTGTGTCACTTCTTAACCTCCGCCAAATATATCCAGCTCCCTAAGCTGCTCCTCATAGTGCATGGTTTCCAGATCTTTTATTATTTTGGTCACATTGTGGGAGTTTTTGAACCTGTAGTTCGAAAGTTTCAGCTCCCGGATGGCCCAGGAAGCATGGCCAATGGTCAGGGATTGGGGGAATTGTAGCCTAACAACATCCGTGGACCTAAGCATTGAGGAGCTATTGCTCTATATGGTGACCTAGATCCATCTCACTTTCCCTGGCTCTTCCTGAATTAGATCAAGCCAAGGCATGCAAACTTTAGGTTTAGAAGTGAAACAAGGGAGTTTTTTTTAAAAAATGCCTGATGTCAGAATTTCCTACAAAATCCTGGGTAAAGATTTAGCTAAAATGGGAAGCAGCCCAAGCTACATGCTGAAGTGAAGGATTTCCTGGGATCCTGGAGACTGGCTAGCTGATTTGGCAAAGACACTATGTGGGTGGCAACAATCCTGGGCAAAGTAAAGTAGGCAAATAGACAGATGGGCATGTCAGGCAAGCAGGAAAGCAGAGCAAGGCAAGGTAGATGGGCGCGGGGGGGGGAACCAAGGCAGCAGGAAGGGAGGAGGAAGGTACACAGGGACCAGCTAGGCCTTGTCACCCCAGCCTTGCACTCTCTGCTCACACATCGCTCCTTATCTCTGTCCATATTCCCTAGGCATGGGGCCTCCGACTTAGCGCTGCAAAATGCCAGGCAAAATAGGGGTCCCGGGAGCTGCCTTCGCTCCTGATCAAGCCATCTCCCGGGGCCTAGCTCTGGGGACAGGCGTAAATCAACCCTTCTGGCACCAGGCGTACATCCAAGTCTTTGCCACCCAGCACCCGCTCTGCAAATTGCTGCCCTGCTGGTGGGGGAGACAGCAGTGTGTGTGTGTGTGTGTGTGTGGGAAGAGGTCTGGCTCTGGCACTTTGCCACCCGGGCTGAGCATCACCGGCCGATGCCCTCCGCTTCCCAGACCCGACCCGACCGGACACCAAACGACCACCCACCCCTCCTGCCCCGCCGGTCTTCCTGCCCCTTTCCCGCCCCTGTCCCTTGGCTCGGTCTCCTTCCGAGGCTGCCTAGCTATTATCCCAGGACAACCTGTGCCGGGTTTCCCCGCCGCGCCACCGCCAAGCACGGAGAGAGAGGGCAGCGCTCGTAAAAGGGTGGCGGCGGCGACGGGAAGCCTCCGTCCGGGGTCCCAGCCCGCGCCTCCGGCCCACCCGGTCCCCTTCCCCTCCCGCAATTACTAGGCCGAAAAGGACAGGAGTCCTACCTGGGGCGCTGTCCGCGGGAGGCGATTATGGAAGGTACCCAGGGCGGCGAGGCGGCGGGGTGGGCAGAGCCCCTTCCTCGAAGTGGGGGGGAGAGGAGACACAGAGGGAGAGAGAGGGAGAAAGAGAGAAAGCCTAGAAGAAAGGGCGAGATCCTCAGCCGGCGAGGGGCTCCCCCAGCAAAGGCTGAGCCATCCCGGAGAGAGGCGCCCGGCGGCAACGGGATGCGGGCGACGGCCGTGGAAGGACAGCCCTCCGGCTGAGGGAGGGAGAAGAGGAGGAGGAGGAGGAGGAGGAGGAGGAGGGAGCCAATCTGGCCCCCCTGGCAGCGGGAGAGGGAAGGAAGGGACGCAGCGTGTGAGGGGGGAGTGGGCACAGAGGGGGCAGCGACGGGCTCCGAGAGCCAAGGGAGAGGCTCGGGGCGGGAAGGGGTCCAAGGGCCTCCGGCGGCGCGGTTGGGACCTCCCAGAGAGGAGGCAGCTGCTGGGCACCGGCTGAGGAGGGAGCGAAGAGACCGCCCCGAGCCGCCAGGGGGAGGAGGCTCTTGCTGCTGCTGCTGCCGCCGCTGCCCGGTGCCGGGAACGGGAAGGGAAGAGCCGAGAGGGAGGGAGGGAGGGACGGGAGGGGTCGCTCCGTCCGTCTCAGCCAGTCCGCCTCCCCCGCCCGCCCGCCCGCCCGCTTGGGCGGCTGTCGCTGCTCTCTCCGGCGAAGGAAGGAAGGGGGTGGGAAGGGAGAAGGGCGGGAGGGGGAGGGAGGAAGGAAGGGAGGGAGGCGGGGAGGGGCCCGTGCGCGCGCCGGCGGGAGAGGGGATGTGTAAGTGTGAGGGGGGTGACGCCGTGCGTGAGAGAAAATGTGCACTCGGGAGTGTGCGTCTGTGGAACTGTGCCTGCGCGCGCGCGTGTGTGAGAGAGAGAGAGGCGGGAAATGGGTGCGTGCGTGTATGAAAGAGAGGATGTGTGCGTGAGGGAATGCGTGTATAAGCGTGTGTGTGTCTGTAAGAGAGAGGGCTAATGTGTGCAAATGTGAAGGAGAACGTGCTGTGCGAGAGACAAAGACAGGAGTGTGCGTGGGGGGGGATATGCGTCTGAGGGAGAAGGTGTGTGAATGTGTTGTTTGTAAATAATGCCTGTGTAAATACGTGGCGAGAGAGTGTGTGTGAAGGAGCCGGGGAAAGCGAGGAAATGTATCTAGGAGTGCGTGTAGGAGAAATAATTGTGTGTCCGTTTGAGAGATCCTACGGGACGACTGAGGGAGAGCGTGAAAGAATGCGTGTGAGATGATAACGTGTATCAGAGTGCGTGTGAGCGAGCGAATTGTGGGCAAACGTGGAAGGGAATGCGCGGCGAGTGTGCGCGGGCGCGTTCGTGTGAAAGACTGTGTGTGTGAGGGAGAAAGAGACTCTACATAATATTTAAAAGCCATTTCCATACTAGACTGTTATAGTGCGATGATTCCACTTGCAACATCCTATGGAATCCTGGGGTTTGCAGTTTCGGGAGGGGCCGGCCACAGGATGTTGCAAGTGGAACAGTCGCGCTGCAACTGTGTCGTGCAGAAATGGTTTATGTGCATGAGAGCGGGTGTGAGGGAGACCATGCGCGCAGATATGAAAGAGCATATGCTGCGTGAAAGAGATAGCAATTGTGCTAGGGAGACGGAGTGTCTCTTTCTGTGTGAGACTATACGTGTGGAAACGGGAGACAATGTCTGTGAGACAACGTGTGTGTGTGTGGAAGAGAGAGAGAGGAGCGGAAGAGCGCGCTCGCGCGTAACCCTGCGTGGGGCGAGGAAGGATGCTCTGTGTTTCTAGGCGTGAGGGTGGGGAGGGGGGCGAAGGAGGCCCGGCGAGCCAAAGTGGGGCTGCCCAGAAGAGACCGGGGACCCGGCGCCTCCTCTCCTTCCCTCCGTCCCGCCCCGCCCCGCACACGCACACCCGGCTGCGCTGAGCGGGGCTCGCCGGGGAGCTGTCCAGAGTGCTGAGCGGTGAAAGGGCAGCCCCGGGGGCGAAAGAGAGAGAGAGAGAGCGAGGGAGGGAGGGAGGGAGAAGAGGGCGCGACGCCAAGCGTGAAGAAGACTTGTAGATCTAGATGTGCGGGAGCTTGTCCGCCCGCCCGCCTCCCTGCCTGCCTGCCTGCCTGAGTGATGGCTGGGTAGGTGGGTGACTGCGTGGGGTTGGCGGCGCGAATGCCTCCCGAGCAAGCGGAAAGCTCTGCCCGCGCTGGCGCCTCTACGTGGGCCGGGAGCGGGGAGCGGCTTTGGGGTGAGGGGGATCACCCCTGGGTGGACGGACGGACGCCCGGCGGGGGGAAGGAGGAGTTCCAAGTCACAGTCTCTTCTTCCCTTCCCGCCCAAAATGCATTCCCATTTTTGAGGCCGGGTTATAAAAGGAAATGCCCATAGAAATAGGCCCCTTCACACACACACCCTTGCACGTAGTAGCCTGGAAGTTGTCGCCTGTGAAGGCTGCTGACGAGGGACAAGAAAGCAGAAGAGAAATGGAGGGCAGGATAGGCACTCACCAGCATCAAGCTCCTTTTTTTCAGATGGCGAACACTGGTTTCACAACACCACTTGGGCAAAAATATATATTTTTTTTTTACAATGTGGGCTTTCTCTTATCTCATTCTTTTTTTTGTGGTGATGGTGGAAGTGCACCCCTCACTTTGTTGAATGTTTTTATAGGGGACTGCTTTTTCCCACTGGCTCAGGGTTGTTTTTGTATATGTGTGTCTCACTAATAGTGATGTTTAAATGGGTTAACCTTTTTTTAAAAAGCTGTATTTAATTTAGTGAGTATGATATTTTTTCCAATGCACATAGGATGACAACTAGGAGATTTGTGCAATGGTAAGTTTATATGTACTAATGGTGGTTAGTGGCTTCCCTATCAGTGCGGCAGTTATTCTGCTCTGACCTGAAGAGCACAACCCAAGGTGCAGAATCTACTTGTGAAGTCAAGCATTGAGCACCTGGGACAGGTCTTTTAAAGTCTAAACTAAAAACTTAAGCAGAATCATTGCCCCCAAGGACATGAGAGAGACCGGTTGTGAGGGATATGTGCCGCCATTTATCCCCTTTTCCTCCAAGATGTGAACACAAATGTACTTCTTTCTGGGTTCTGCAGGGCCAACTAAAAGTAAATATTGCAAACAGCCACAATTTACGTTCCAAAATGCAACTAATGATATTTGACAGTATGCAATGTCCCAAAAGTTTCAAGCATCCAACAAGTCGCAAGTGGAGGACCTGATTGCAGAACTCTTCTGCCTGTGCTGCTTAGTTGTATTGCAACATTTGGATGCAAATCTGAGAGCCCTAAATAATAAATACAAAAGCTAATGCAATATAGAAATTATACTGCAAAGTAAGCCACTACCTAATTTAAGATGAAAAGGGCCTGCTCCTCAGCCTTGGCAACTGCAGGTCCTTTCCAGCTCACCTCTCTTTCTGAACTCAGCTAGTTCAGTCTCATCCTCACCGACTGGGCCAAACTAATACTCCCAGGGGTTACACAAACAATGAAGGCCTGCTTGGGTTGTGCTTGGGTTAGACATCAGGTGCACTTTCTGCCACTGTGTACGGAAGTGAGACAGCTGTCCATGCATATGGGTATGGACATGTCCCTGCCAGCAGCTAAAGGTGGTTCTGTGTCTGTAGGTGTGAGCACCAGCTCCAGCCAACCATGTTCGTGACTCCATGCCCTCCTCTGCCTTCATCTCTAAGGAACATATGAGTGAATGCACAGCATCTCCCAGGACTGTCAAGATAGGTCTGGGGTGCTGGTGTCTCAAGGCTGTGTGACAATGTGCTGCTTCACCTGAGTCCAGGCTATGCCATCTGCAGGTTTCTCTTTCTTACCAAGTTACTATCTGTAGCTTCATATGAACCTTGACATGAAGCTTTGTGTGTGGTTTCTCCAGAGTCTGTGTAACACTCCTGGGTATCTTTGCATCCATGTGCCATTTGGTGGAACACTATTTCTAGTGCAGGCACATTGACAAAAATCAGAGGTGCTGGGAAACTGCACACACCAAACACGTACACAGAGAGCTATAAATACTCTTTTCTTCTGTCTCACATCTCCTCATCCTCACACCTTTGGCTGCTTGCCTCTCCAAAGAATACCCTAGAGGATCTTGTGTTATGCCACATATGACTTTAAGAGCAGCCACTAGACTCTCCTTCCCTGCCTCCAGTAGAGAAAAAAGGGTGCCATAACCCCATTCATCTTCCCATCTGTCTGTCTCTCTCCTGGGATTCCCTTCCATCCACCCTCAGAGGATTAGGCAGATTACTGGATTATCTGCTCTTGGCAGCTATGGGCACTGCAGAACAGACATCCAACACGACTCATTAGCCATCCCCCTGCCCTAATTTGCACAGGCTGGGATAGGAAAGCAGAGGTGGGACCAGTTTCTGTGGTAGCTTGTAGTTAAAACAGGGTGTGCCCGTGTGTGCTTCCTCCTAAAATTTTAGGATGGGGCAGACACACACCTGAGGAGCCAGTGTGGTGTAGTGGTTTGAACCTTGTACTATGATCCTGGAGATCAGAGTTCAATTTCCTGCTTGGCCATGAAAACCCATTGGGTGACTTTGGCCATGTTACATGTTCTCAACCCCAGAAAAAACTGTGATAGTTTTACCTTAGGGTCACCATAAATTGGAAATGACTTGAAGGCACACAATAACAGCAACAGACACATACTTGCTCTGGACCTAAGTTGCCTGAATGACAGCAGCTCTGTAGTCTGAACAACGTGGTACCTCTGCGTTTGGCAAACAGTAGCTGATCCACTAAAATTAGATGTCAAAGCATACTGCAGATGTTCCCTTATCCCAGGCTAGTGTGGCTCACCCTTCTAACCATCCCAGGCCACATGTAGAACATGTAGGTGCATCATAAGTCTGTTGATCTACAGCTGATTGTTTAAAATTTGAAGGGATGTCATGAGGAAGATGGAATGAGCTTGTTTTCTGCTCCTCATGAGGAGGATATGAACCTAATGGATTGAAATTACAGGAAAAGAGATTCCCTCAAAATATCAGGAAAAACTTCCTGATGGCAAGAACTGTTTAACAGTGGAAGAAACTTCTTTGGAGGACTTTAAACAGAGGTTGGATGCCCTCGCTAGTTATGTGTTCCTGGATGGTAGAGGGTTGAACTAGATGTCTCCTGAAGTCCCATGATTCAATGATTCTATGACTGGAACCCTTGATGTCACAGCAGCTTGACCCAAAGTGAGTTGCAATAACAATGCTACCACTACACAAATCTGTGGTTTTGAAAATCAGAGCTTGACTTAAGATGAGATACACTACCAGTCCTACCACCATACAAATCTGTACTTAAAAAAGCAAAGCTAGGAAAAGTTCCTTTTACAATTCTCAGATTCTCCCAGTGACCAAGGAGCCCAGATTCTGGGTGTGGTAGTCCACAGAGTAATATTTCCAAACAAATGAACAAAGGAAATAGGTCCCCAAATGTAGGCTTAGGCTAAAGGGTGTTCCCAGTTCTGAAAAGCTCAGAGGCTTTTATTCCCAGTTTCTTTCTAATAGTCAGTGCTAAACTTCTATATTCCTCAATCAAGTGCTCTCTTCTTGTCCCCTGCCAGATGAGGGGTGCTCAAAGAAATGGAAAATAAGACCCAGGTTCCCCTTTGCTTCTACATCAATGGTACCCCCAGAACTGTTTTTACGGAGGGAAAGACTCAATATTGGCAAGCAGGTTGTTATGAATTGCACCTACTTGCTGGTTCTTGCAAGGCATGGACAAATTACTGTTCCCATCCACTATCATTCAAATATCCTTAAATATGAGGACTCTTGAAAGCTCAATGTGTCCTTAGTAGTGCCCTCTATATTTTCAGTGTAGCTTATTCCCAAGTGTGCATAGGATAGATTGCAGGCAGCATTTATTATTCCTGAGGGGGCTGAACAATAATTGCCATCTTAAGATTTCTTAGAGCTTGGTCATTTAGTATCCTTCTGGTGGATAATTCCTGAGGAGGCACAACTACATAGGATTCTTGGTGGATCAATTTAGCCAGACATTTCAGGAGAGCAGGGGAGCTCAGCCTGGTGACTCAGGGCTCCCTCCTTGTTCCGGGGTCCATGTGCACCGATGTTCCTCATATTTCATTTTCATTTTGTAAGACATTCTCCTTCCCTGGTATTGAAGTCACAGATAATGGCCTACTTGTCACATGTTTGCAGCCAGGTGAGGAGATGAATCTTCCTGAGGGAGCTAAGCCATGAAGCTGTGGCTTGTGCACAGCCATTATAATTATCAGGAGAGGAGTTGATTGCATAGGTCTCTCCCAGAATGGTGTAGTGGATGAAAGACAGGTTGGAATCATGCGGCTCTCCAGATATGGTTGGACTGCAACAAACAAAACTTTTCACCAGTGGCTACGCTGGCCAGGCTGATGGGAGTTGCAGGCCAATAACATTTAGAAGGCCACTCAATTCCCATCTGTGGATTAGAGTGCTGGACGAGGAGTGGGTCAGCCCAGGTTCAAATCCACACTTTGCCACAAAGTCCAAATCCCAACTTAAGGCCTTTCCATCCTATACTGTTATAGTGCTGTTATTCCACTTTCAACCTCCTATGGAATCCTGAAGTTTGCAATTTAGGGAGGGACCTTTAGAATTCTCAGCCAGAGAGCTCTTTGGCCTCAGGAAACTACAAACCCCAGAATTCCACAGGATGGTAAAAGTGGAATGAGAGCACTATAACAGTGTAGTGTGGAAAGGCCTTTAGTTAGTTGCTATTTCTCAGCCTGAACTGTCCCACAGGGTGGTTGTAAGGATAAAAAAAAAAGGAGGGGGGAGGACCAGCTATACCACCTTGAGCTCCTTAGAGGAAAGCGGGATATAAATGTTTCAAACAAAATAAATGCAAAGTCTTGAATCCCATTGGGATTCTGGAATAGAGTAGAACCACTGACTCAATAGGATTTACATAAGTGTTGACTCACTATTCAACAGTTCATTTAATAGTCCATATTCCCAACAGGATTCAAGCCAAATTTCTTACCCTACCAGGGGAGGTAACTTTTGAGTAGGAAAGACTGATTTGACTCTCCCACTGATACCGCTACAGTTTTCACATGCACACCACAACTATATGACATAGCACTGCGGGGAAACAGCTCTAGCATAGCTCTTCAATAAAACTTTCAAAATGAATCACCCATTCCTCCTCTTGCCCTAAATCAGGATATCATATACTGGAAGTGAATGGGGGGAAAACCTTTGAGCTTCTATTTTAGAAGTTCCAAGGAAGCAGCTCCTATCGTTTTACCAAATAACTACAGTAGTCCATTTTACTTGATAGCAAGTAAATGGCACGTGGCCCAGTTTCAAAAGCCCTCCATAGAGGATCATTTCAGACATCTAGAAAAAGTGGCCTGCCTTTTCCTTGTCAGTCCATTAGGCAGGAGGGGAGAGAGAACAGAGCAGTGGTTCTCAATCTTTGCTCTTCCAGGTGGTTTGGACTTCAGCTCCCAGAACTCCTGCACATTGGCCATACTGGCTAGGACTTCTGGGAATCAACATCTAAAACATCTGGAAAACCACTGAAATAGAGCTTTGGGAAGTTACTTTTTGGAAAACAAGTCCCGGAATCCCAAAGCTGGCCTCGGGATTTGAGGAGCTGTGATCCAAAAAGTAATTTTTCAAAGCTCTGGTTGCCATGTTGACTGGCAAATTCTGGAAACTAGTCAAAACAAATTACCTTGCCAAGCTCTGGGAGAGAAGGAGGTAGCTGAAAGAAAACCAAGAGGGCTCACCCACTTTGGAGCTGCCCTGTGCAGTTGTGATTTTAGCTCCATCCACTAAGGACCGGTAGGTCCTGAAAGCTTACACTGAGGAAATGTGATTCTCAACAGAGGGGAAGAAACAGTTTCTCAGGCCCTGATCTATTTTGCCCTTTCGATCCATAATTGTGCAGTTTATGTTTTCTAGTGATTGAGAGAGAGAAGACCAAATTAGATGTGACAGGAGCAACCACAATTGTATTTCACCTGTCTTCACCCATTCGTTATCTAAATCAGGGGCTAAAGTGGAAGGTCTAATTTCTTTTCCACAATCAAATGTGGACACAAGTGAAGGAAATTCACCTTTCCCTCCTTCCTCTTTTGACCTCCATGTGATTCTTCCTGAGAGGTCCCGGTTGTGTCCGATATTGGGAAGTAAGTCTGGCTGGTGGGGGAAAAGTACCAACAATAAAAAAAGATGTTGGTGAAGTGGAAGACAGGGTTGCCAGGACTATCCCAGGCCCAGAGATTTATGAGCCAAAACCTGAGGTCATAGATTTTGATGTCACAGAAGGTGGGCCCTAGTGACATCACAGGGATGATGTTACAAGGGACAACTCTAGATGATGTCATAGAATCATAGAGCTGGAAGAGCGGTCATTGAGTCCAACCTCCTGCAATGTAGGAATACACCCTGAAAGAATTCCCGACAGATGGCCGTCCAACCTCTGTTTAAAAATCTCCAAAAAAGGAGACTCCACCACACTCTGAGGCAGTGCATTCCACTGTTGAACTACTCTTACTGTCAGGAAGTTCTTCCTAGTGTTATTGGCCCAGTATGGCCAATAGTCTTTTCCTGTCCTATCTCAGTCCTGGCACAGCTGATAAACCAAACCAAACAAACTGAATATCTCCCAGCTTGTTACTTACTTCCAGGAAGTAAGCAAGGCATCATAAATAAAGTCCAACATAAACAAAGTCCAGCAGGGTTTCACAGCAAGGGAGTGTCCAAGGTCAATCTGAGCATTTGTCAAGGCATCCAGCAAGGTAGCAGGTCAGATAAGCTCTGACAACTCTTGGAAGAGAAGGACACCAGCTAAATAGACCCAAAGCCTAGCGCAGCTGTGCCTTGATTGATTGTTGCCAGTTATAAATTCTGACAGAGTGACGTGGGGTCTCTCTTTGCTGCCTGTGCTGTGTGAAGCTGGGTCTAGGTAAGTGTTCTTCTGTATCTGAAGGGGTAGGACTCTCTGTTGGAGCTGGCACCATCCTCTGTTCTGTTTCTGGCACTGTAACCTCTCTTAGTACAGCAGGTCCTGGCATGCCCCCTGTTTCAGTCTCTGGCATGCCCTCTGCTTCAGACTCTGAGTCAGAGTCCATGCTCTGGAAGCAGGGCATGACACCTCAAGTTTGAAGCCATTCCTCTGAGTGCATGATAAATTAGGCATCAGCTACAGCTACACAGGGTGTGTATGTCTCTTTAGGTCATCTGCCAACTTATGCCAACCTCATAAATTTCATAGAGTTTTCCTAAGCAAAGAATACTCAAAGGTGGTTTTGCAAGTTCCTTCCTCTGGAAAATAGTGTGCAACACCTGGTATTTAGTGTAGTCTCCCATCCATGTACTAACCAGGGCTGTTTAGCTTTCAAGATCAGATGGGATCTGGTGGTTTAAACATCATTACCTTCAAGTAATGAGAATCATGAGAGCCAGCATAGTGTAGTGATTTGAGTGTTGGACTACAACCCTGGAGACCAAAGTTCAATTCCCCATGTGGCCATGGAAACCCACTGAGTGACCTTAGGTGCATCACACACTCTCAGATAGGTTCACCTTAAGGTCACCATCAGTCAGAAATTACTTGAAGGCACACAACAACAACAAAATGAGAAACACATACACATTTTTCAAAGCAGTTCTCTTGTCCTGAGAGTCTTCCTTCTCCCTCTGAGAACTAGAAAAGAAGGCCTAGGCCCTGAGATTTGGGAAGTGGGAGGAAGAAAACCCAGCTTCCCTTAACTATATGCACATTGTACATGTTTTATTGAAAAACCTATTTTTCCTTTTTTTAAAAAAAACTATACCTACTGATTTGGATGCTAACGGAGCAGAGTTTTTTTAATTTGGGGGTTGTTGCTGTTGCTGGTCTAACTTATACCGTTCTTCCTCGGATCACTTCATTAGTCACGTTTGTATCACACTGTTCCCCCAGTGAGCTCAAGGCAGCATTGATCGCTTTTCACAGCCTTTCCAATCAGGTTAAAAGAGAAAGAGTGACTGCCCTAGGCTTACCTGGTGAGTTTTCATGGTCCAGCAGGCAGTAGCACCCAGACCAACCAAGTCTCAGACTTTTCCCCAAGTCTTTTTCTCAAAAATGTAAGTTTTATTTGCACATACCATTGAATATAAAAAAATAAAAGAAAAGGGCAAATAAATAAATAAGAAGAAAATAAAACCTTTCCTGTATTACAAGGATAATACTTTCCTGTATTATTAATCAGATCATACAATAGATTTTTTTAAAAACCCTAAAATAAGTCTATTTTGTGGTTCTTTCTTATCTCTTATACAGGAAGCCTCCACCTTTTGATGCCCCATTCTCTGATGACTTTTGACACTTCCAAATTAAGGACAAGTTCCATTAATTTGACAGGGGTTCCTGTCTTTCATCAGTTCCTTTTGCCTATGGAAGCTTGCAATGATGTAGGCTCAAGTCAATCAACTTGGACTCAAGTTGCACTTAAGTCACTTCAGTGACTCCACTTGGACTCAACTCGGCAATAAATGAGGCACTGACTCGACTTGAGACTTGTATATTTTTAGAGACTGACTTGCTGCCCTTCGTTCAGTAACATAACACATTCATCCAGAACAGCACTTCCATCTCTTTTTGCCTACTGGTCACATGACAACCCATCTCAAGTCCAAAGTGTGGGCGCATTTCTCAAAGGGGAACAGCAAGTGGGTTAGGCAATGGGCTTGAGGCAGGCTTGAGGACTGCTTAGCAGCCTGTCCCCACTATATAACGGAGGAGCCTTCTAAAACTTTTCTACAAAGCAGAAGACAAGAGTCACCCCCAGAGTGCAGGGTGCATTTCTTAGAGCGGACCAGCAAATCTGTTAGGCAAATGGCTTGAGGAGGAAGGATCCTTCCTTCTAAAGCTTTTGAAATTTCAGTAATGGGAAGTAAGAAGGACCCTATTCCACACTTCCAAAGCTGCAGACTCTTTTATGTCCATTGGCACAAAAGCCTCCAGCTTCAGGAAGGGGAAGTAAGAAGGATCCTATTCTCCACTTCTGAAGTTGTAGATGGCAAAATTCCAAATGTGGAGGGCTGACTCTGCTTAAATTGTTAAAACTGACTTTATTTGACAATGTCCACAAATTCTGGAATATAGGTTGGGGTATAAAGTTGGCTCTCAGACTTGAGACTTGAAGGTAGAGACTTGAGACTTGACTTGAGACTTGGAGTAAAGGGACTTAAATACATCACTGGAAGCTTGGTTGGAACTGCTTCCACACGTGGGCTGCTTGCAACACAAGCCGAGTAGAGGGAAGGTGCTAAGCTGGCTGAGACACTTTGCAAGCAGCGCATGGTCAACTGGTAACAAGTGAGCCTCCATAAGTCCTTTATGCTCCCTACAGTACAGTACATGGGTTCAGCTTTTCAACCAATTCTGTTTTCTGATAATGGTCCACTCTCTAACCTGTCAGGTAAGAGGGGGAAGCCGATACAGTCCCTTTTTATTGCATATTCTGTTTGTCCGATTCAATTTATCCACCATCCACAAATTATAAAACTTCTCTCCAAAATTTGGCTTGAGAGTCTGCAGTTCTCAAAAGAAAGTTGTGGAGTTCTCTGATTAAAATAATTAAAGGAGATCATATTTCCCAAAAATTCTTTCCTTTTTTTTCTCCTTTACCTTTGTCTTATTTGACAATGTTTATGAAAGAGCAACAGATGCCATTCTGTTAAACTATTTTCATGTGGATTTCTATTTTCTTTATTAATAATGAGGATGAGGAGGGTGCTATTTGTTAGTAATGGCATTTAACTATACAGAGAGAGAGAGAGAGAGAGAGCCCTCCACATTCACTATGGTTAGGGGCACAGGACCTCCACAAATGAAAAATCGTAAATATCAAAATGTATGTGTGTATCTGTGCGAAGGGAGCCAAGGCATGGTGGTGAGAACAAATACCCAGGGTCTGAACCAGGCCAGGAAAAGAAGAGGGAAAGGGAGTAGATTGGCATGGCAGACCTATATTTCCTCTCTCAGGAAATTGCTGGTGGAGAAGGACCAGAGGTGGATTTTTAAACGGCTGCACATCCCGATCAGAGTCACTGGGAGGGAAAGTTCCTCCAGAAAAGGAACCCTTGAGGTGGGGGAAGGGGTTGGAGAAACTCACAAATAATCAAATCTGTAAAACTCAAACTTGCAAATGTGGAGGACTGATTGTAAATGGAAAGCTGTTTTATATATTTAGTCATTTTAAGGCCCATTCCTTCTTCCTAGGTGTACTTCCTTGGGTATATGGTCCTTGAGTACTTGCCTAGTCTGAATAGTGGTCCCCAGCCCAGTGGAAATTCTATCCACAGCACAACAATAGCCATCCTGAGTCCCATCTTGAGAGAAAAGCAGAATATGATATAAATCAAATCAATCACTCAATCAATCAATTTATCATGGCTCTAGATCCATCAGGTTCAGTCTGGTTCCAAATCAAAAATAATAATAATAATAATAATAATAATAATAATAATAATAATAATAATAATAATAATATAAAATGATGAGCACTATGGACAGGAGTTGGAGAAAAACATTAGGAGTAGATAAAATTTAGTAAAAAATCAGATTGCAAATATCTGAAGGTCTCATTTGCTTGAGGTCCCAAGAAGAGTGAGTGATTCATCAACATGACCAGGCCTACAACATGAAAAACAATTACTGTGTTTAACTACCACTTCTGTCATGCATAGCCAATACTGTTTGGGGATGATGATGATGATCATGACTGTTGTTGAATATGTTGTACAGGTATTAGTTGAGGTACAGCATTTCTAAAGAATAAGCCCTATTTACAGAGTAAACAAGTATGAACTTGCATTACACCAAACCAAAATTCAAGACCGAAGAAATCTTTGTTCACACTTCACATCTTCTGCAAATCTCACTAGGCAATTTTAGGCTGCAGATCTAAACTCACGTACTAGAAAGCATCATTGAACCCATTGGGACCTTTCTCTTGACTGTGAATGTGCATTGGATTGTGCTGATAATATGGAAGTCAGTTTTTTCCTTCAACCTCAGCCCCCTCTATGCAACATAGAAATAAACATTCTGGCTTCCCTAACAGTAATGTTATAAGGATGACAGCCAATGTGATACAGTGACTGGAGTGTTGGATTAAGACCCGGTGCCTTTCAGCACTACACTGTTATACTGAAATTATTCCACTTTCAACATCCTGTGGAATTCTGAAGTTTGTAGTTTCCTGAGGCCCAAGAGCTCTCTGGCCGAGAATTCTACTGCCTTGAGCTTCTTGGTGGAAGAACAGAGCACAAACATAAAATAAATAAGATAATGGATGTGATGTCCCTCGAACACTCTAAAACAGGGTTGACTGAAGACATTTTGTTGTCTGAGGCAGAACAACAAATGTTGCCCAAATCAAAGTACTCAGCACTTGGAATCAATCAAGTCATTCTGGCACAGCAAGCAGAAAATCCTCGCCATGCCCAGGAATTACAAATACAACAACAGCAAAGGAAATAACTAACAGTTTTGCAACAACAAACTCCATTGCTTGCAGTGGCTGCCTCATACTGTCTAACAATAGGACTGACTCTATTCCGAAAAGCTCTGTGTCAGGGTCACATGTTACTATTATACAACAAAACAGAATGTGGTGATATCTTTTAAGACCAGCAGATTTATTAGAGTATGAGCGTTCTTGGATCACAATCCATTTTTTCAGGTGCATGATGCATAATCTTAGAGGTTCAGGGACATCTGCACAATAGACAACAGGAGCACAAACTACAGTGGATCTAAGGATCAATCTTCTACACTGCAGGCACCACATATCCTGCCAAACAATGGGTGGAGGAGAAGAGCCAGTCAGAAGTCCACTTTTGAAAAACAGGTGTTTGAAGATAAACAGTGCAGGAGGACCTTGGAAACAATTTATAAAATGATTGTTACAAGTGCCACGCCTTGCCCTGGAGACTCCGACAGAGAGGAGGAGAGTTATGATTCAGAGGCAGAGGACAGCCCAGAGGAACAGAACAACCAGCAGGAGCCAGAGCAAGGGGAACAATAGCAGTAGCAATAGCAGTTACATTTCTATGCCGCTTATCAGTGCTGAGCACTCCCTAAGCAGTTTACAATGTTATAAGCTAATTGCCCTGAGCAAGCTGGGTACTCATTTCACCGACCTATGAAAGGATGGAAGGCTGAGTCAACCTGGAGCCCTGCAGGATCGAACTCACAACGCTGTGGCTGCAGTACCAACATTTAACCACTGTGCCACCAGGGCTTCTAACAGAATGACCAGCAGCAATAGGAGTCAGAGGAAGAATCAACACAGGCACCTACCTTGGCAGAACAATTGCAAGAGAAAGAAAGACTCAGGCATTCAGCTCATTTATATATCAAATGAGCCCTAATGCAAGAACACCTGCATCAACATTGTTAGGCTATAAATAAAACATCTGGCTTCACTCACCAGGGCCAACAACTGCCCTTTTTGGTGGTGGAAACTGTGCATCTGTCTTTTGCTTCCTGGTCAAGAACTCTGTCTCTCTTTGGACCTTTGCCTGCCATGTGACTACAATTCTGGTTTGCCCCCTTTGGACTGGGAAATTCTCGGAGCTCTGGACTCTTGGCTTGATCCAGACATGCTTTGAAAATGCTCTCTCTCTCTCTCTCTCTCTAGCTCAGAGCTTTCCAAACTTTTCATGTTGGTGACATACTTTTTAGACATGCATCACTTCATGACACAGTAATTCAGTTTTACTAGCAAACCGGAGGTTAAACTAGCCCCTTATAAGTGATCCAGACACATACATAAATTGTAATAACAAAATATACGGGGGCACAACATATCGCATGAAAACCTTTCACTTATATTTTAAAAAATATGATTTATTTATAACATACTTTCCCAAGGCTTGGGTGGGGGGCTCATTCTCAGTCCAGGGAGGTGACACACTGACACCCTTCAGGTGACACACTAATATGCCACGACACACCATTTGGAAAGCCCTGCTCTAGATCCTTGTCATGAGTAAAAGCCCTGCTTCTACAGCCTGCTAATTGTTATTAGCTCTGCCTGTGCTGTTTGAGACACAACAATAAAAACAGCAGCCAACATGGTGCAGTAGTGCTCTTCCAGGCTTCCAGGAGAGGTGAGAGGTGGGAATGGGTCACAAACACCCTTTGGGGCTACATCGGGTCCTAAGGTCACACTCTGTCCACATCTGGTATTCATGGTTTGGGTGGAGAAGAAGATCCTAACTGGACGTAGAAATTATACTATTAACCTTGGTGATTATGAAAATGAGGGTCAGTGTAACTGTTGTGGTTTGAATGTTGGACCAGGTGTACAGAAGACTAGGATCTGAATGCTGTGCTTGGCCATGGAAACCCACCGAGTGACTTTGGACAAGTCACACTGTCAGCTTCAGAAGGAGGCAAAGGCAACCCCTTCTGATAAAATCTTGCCAAGAAAATCCCATGATAACATCACCTTAGAGTTGCCATAGGTTAGAAATGACTTGAAGGCAAACAAGGACAACCTCATTAAGAAAACAGCAAAAGCACAAGTATCCTGGCAAAGGTGGCAATAGAGATGGTAGTGGTGATTATGACAAAGAAGGAAAGGAGAATGTGCTATTGGTTGCAGTACTCACCACCACCTCAATATGGGTGTGCTCAGGAATACTGGTCCAGGTGGCTTGCAAATGTGCAGTTTGCCCCCAGCGATCCCACTGTCTTCAGTGGAAAGCAGATTCCAGAACTACCAGCATCACAAGTAAGTCTAAAGTGAAACCAGATGAACTTGTCCTACAGCAGAACTTAAGGGGAACTATCACAGGGAACCTTTGTTACTGCAGTTGAGGCCTCTTTGGAGATACCCCCAGATATCATTTTGATATCATAATTTGGCTCTCTTCCACCACCCCTCTCCATGTGTTTGTGAGGCCCCTGGACAAGCACAGAACTAGGCTTGGCCACTAATCACTAGACATTCCATTCTCCAACCAGGCAGGCCAGAAATAGCCAGATCCTTGCTTTAGGTGACCTCTCTGCAAACACCCTCATTATGTATGCACACTGTTTACAAATGACTCCCTGCCCCGAGCAGGCAACCTGGCGAGCTGAATAGTCAACTACCAAGCACTCTGCATTTGCATACTGTCTACCTCTTTGTCAATTTGTATTCAACTTAATCATGCTAAATTTTGACCTTTCCCAAGTTTGTCTCACACCCAAAATGCATTGTTTTCCCCAAGTATGGCATAGCCTGCAGTTACATTTCTCCCTATAAAAACCCCTGATTCTGAGACCTTCCTCGGATCGCTCCTGAGTTCCAGACCGCCTTGCTGCCACTTCGCTTGGTGAGCTTCCCCTCAGCTCCATGTGCTGAGATACATCGAACCCCAGCGTCACTCTCTATCTTCTTTCCGGGCTTCAGGAACAGGTTTCCTATCACCCGAATCAACTAACCCTCTGAAAATCCTGCTATCATACTCATACCTTTATTTTCCTTAGTTATCTGTGTGCGTGTGTTGCTTACATTGTGTGCCTGTATTTAATAAAGATCATCCATTATTTACAACATGGTTTGCTTCTTGACTTGGCCTGACCCCGTAAACATTGGGTTACAAGATCCTGCTGCGTTACCCTGCCTCTCATAGTGCCAACCAGTGCTCTTGACTAATTTCCCCATCTTGTGTAATTGTAAGGTTATTTAGATGTTCCTCCCGGGACCCCCAGTAAACAGGGTAACACCTTCTAATAAGGAAATTCAGGAATTTGGAGGGTAGAGTTGAGTAACTGGAAGCATTTCCCCTAGAGCTTGGGAGAGTTACCTTTTTTGGACTCTTGATTCCCAGAGTTTTCTAGGTATTATGTTCCCAAAAGAGACGTTTCCAAGATTCCGTTTCCCCTTTCTTTGTCTATATCAAGAAAAGGTAAGAGAACTGACATCTCTCCATTTTGTAGATGCATGCCCTGAAAGCTGTGCACAGCAGGGCTCTGGGCAAGGTGAGGGTTAAAGCGCCAGCCGCCAGCTCCCGCTGAGCCACTGATTCAGCATCTCCGAGCTCCAGGAGTGCTTTGATCAACAAACAGCCAGCTCCTCTGATCCCACATGGCAGGCAGGGACAAGGAAACAGATGGAGGGACACAAACATGCTGCCCTTGGAGCTGGCGGTGGCAACGGCCCTGCTGTAGAAGCAATATAGGGCTCATCCGCTCACACTGAGCAGCCCTCCCTTGGCATGCTAGTCCAGGAGCCTTGGACTTAGCCCTGGAAATAGGACAAAAATGGACATTGGTTCATACTCTGGCACATGCATTGTGTCAAAATTCCTTCATACAAGCAGGCCTGGACAGGAGATTGTATGTGTGGTGTTGTGCCTTATGTGATCTTTGAAAAAATGATACATATTGGCGGTGCTTAGAAAAGTTACTTTTTTAAAAAGACAACTCCTAGATGCTGTGAGTTGTAGCTGAGCCCTGCTTATTGGCATACAAGAAGTGGGTAGGATACCATTGTATACTGTTGTCCTGGTATTCCAGGCCCTAATCATGTTAGTTTGTTACAACATAAAGAGATACAAAGAAATCCTGAAGCACCTTAGAGACTAACATTTATAAAAAATTTATAGTCCAAGCCTTCATGGCTTTCTTTTTCTCAGTGAGTTTCAACAGTGTTACAAGATTCCTTTATAACATTGTCACAGCTTCAAGGAGAAAGTATCTAATAAGTTCTAGGGAACTCAAAATGAAGGCTATTAATGTCTTTGTGTCCTGCCGTTGGGGTTCCTAAAGACATGTGGTTGCCCACTGAAGGGAACAAAATGCCAGACTAGAAACAGGGCTTTGGTCCAGTCTAGAATGGCTCATCTTAGCTTTTCATGACAATCGGCCTGTAGGATTCCAGCTCAATGAACACATGCAGCAGATCTCTCTTGTGTGAAGCACATCTGATACAAAGAATATTAAGAGTCAGGTTCCAGTCCTTGCTCTGTCTTGAACTATCAGGGTCTTTCTTGAATAGCCTGGGAGTAGGATACTTGCAGAGCATGGGAAAATTATTTGTTGGATTGCATCAACCCAGTGCCCATACTGACTGGAGGATTCCAGAAGTCTGCCAGTATTAATTGATTTGTTGGTGAAACTAGTAGGGTTTGATGTATTTACTCAGTTAACTTTGTTCTTCCCTCAGTTATTGTGGTGCCAGGGCTCACCCTCTGCTCAGCTCTGCATCCATCTTCTGACTAGAAGCAAGTAGGCTAGATTAAATATTCCTTATCCTTTCTCCTTAGGTGAGCAAGAAGGAAGAATCTTCTTAAAGGGGTTGGACTGGATGGCCCCGTGGTCTCTTCCAACTCTACATTTCTATGATTCTATGATTCTATGAAACGTCATAATGCAAAAAAGTAACTTTCCTGGGCTGTTGAAGGGCTGTCTCCTCCCACATTATGCTTCCTGCCCTCCAACTGTATTCAACAGCAGACTCACCAGTTTCAGAGGCACAACTGGGATGAAACAGGGTCTTACCTGTTGCAACACCCAAGTTGTGCTGTTTCTTTCCTATTTCATTGCCTCTCTCCCTTTTATATTTTTGGCAAACTGTTACAATTTATTCTTTAAAGTGTTTTTCTTTAGTTTGCACTTTACTCTCTCCTGTTAATTGCATTTTGGGAATTACATCTTCTTCCTGATTTCATTGTGTTTCAATTGATATCAGTGCATTTTATATTTTATATTACAATCCAATGCCAATTTTCCTAGGCCATTTCCACACTAGCCTGTTATAGTGCTATGATTCCACTTGCTATGATTCCATGTTGCCCCTCCCGAAACTGCAAACCCCAAGATTCCATAGGATGTTGAAAGTGGAATCATAGCGCTATAACAGGCTAGTGCGGAAATGGCCCTAGCATTAAGTCTTACTGATCTCATTGGGATCTGCTTTGAGTATTCATTTGTTTCTCTATATTAATTATTGAGTTGTTTTTAAATTGGCCTTTCAGGGTATCTACCTGTGAAAAGGTGTCTCAGAACATGGTCAATAAAAAGTAGCAACATCCCATATTAAAATTCCAGATTATTAAAAGAGAAAATGACCAATTA
Organism: Ctenosaura bakeri; assembly: GCA_948474755.1. Taxonomy (NCBI): domain Eukaryota; kingdom Metazoa; phylum Chordata; class Lepidosauria; order Squamata; family Iguanidae; genus Ctenosaura; species Ctenosaura bakeri. Next base: position 67,069 of record CAOLHI010004936.1, on the reverse strand, counting down.
CAATAGAAGAACAGCAAAATTAGCAACAGCAGCAGAGGGAAGTATTCATTAAAACACAACATCTAAATACAGATTAGAACAAGAGAGAGTTTCAGTTGGGAGGGAAGGTATTTCCCAAGACCAAAAGGTCACTTTGAACCTCAGCAAATGAAGGGGAAGAAGGGACTCAGATGGTGGGAGATGAGCAATGCCATCTGGCTGAAGTTAGTCAGCCTGTGTGTGTGCATGTGGGGGGGGGAATACCACAATCTAATCACATGTTTCCACAGCCACCTAATGTGCTGCCACTACAAATTGGTGGCCACTGTATGCAGTATCTATTTATAGAATTACAGAGTTGGAAGAGACCATAATGACCATTGAGTCCAACCCCTTGCCATGCAGGAAGACACACACACAAAGCACCCCAGCAAATGACCATCTAGCCTCTGTTTAAAAACCTCCAAAGAAGGTGGCTCCACCACACTCCAAGGCAGCATATACCACTGTTGAACAGCAACACTGTTAAACATCTTCCTGATGTTTAGGTGAAATCTCCTTTCCCATAGTTTGAATCCATTGCTCCATATCTTAGTCTCTGGAGTAGCAGAAAACAAGCTTGCTCCATCTTCAACATGACATCCCTTCAAATATTTAAACATGGCTATTGTGTCACCTCTTAACCTTCTTTTCGTCAGGCTAAACATACGTAGCTCCCTAAGCCACTCCTCATAAGGCATGGCTTCCAGGTCCTTCACCATTTTGGTTGCCCTCCTCTGGACATATTCCAGCTTGTATTTATGGCACACAAGAGTTTTTCTATACTGGGGTGGGAATTGTGGCGCTCTGTAGATCTTCCTCAACTGCAGCTCCTGGTAACCCTAGCCAGCATAGCCAATGGCAAGGCATATTGGGAGCTATAGTTTAACAATGCCTAGAACGCCGCATGATGCCCAACTTTAAAATAAAGTGTTGGGCTATGTCCACACACTCTCCAGCTGTCCCAGTTTGGCAAGGACAGCCCTGATTAATCCTTTGCCTTCCCACTTTTTCACTTGTTTTTAAAATGTCCTAGTTTCTATCTCCTCTTCCCACTTTCCCTCTTTGTCCTCAGCTGACTTCAGTTGCTAATTTCTTTTTTTTAATAATATTTTTATTGAAGTTTATAATGGAAAAAAACCTCTCCCCACTTCCAAGCTTATTTTCCAGTTGATTTTGCTTGTTTTCATTCCATTCATACATAGTTTCTGCTTAAAGAGTGATCTTACATTGTTACATCTTACATTGTTACATTGCGGCTTTGTTACATTGCCTTGTTACATTGGCCCTTTCCAGACATTGGGAAGGGGCCACACGAAAACGGGACTCACCGGATTTCCTGAGTGTCCGAGTGAGTCCATCGGGACGAGGAGCAGTGCGAGCTCGTCGCTCTGCGCTGCTCCAGTGTCCAAAATGGTGGCTTCCGGTTGGTGGAGGCTCTCCACCAACCTGAGAAGCTTGCCAGCCGAAAGCCCGCCCCTGGAAGATCTGCAGGTACGCACTTGTGCGCACCTGCAAATCTGCTCCGGAGCGCAGGGACGGAGCAACATGGAGTCACGCGCTCCGTGCTTTTTAAAAACCTCTAAAAAGAGGTTTTTAAAAAGCATGCTGCGCGACCAGTTCCGGTCACTCCGAACTGGACTGAGGTACGGAACTACAAAAAGTAGTCCGCCACAGTCCATTCTACGATGCAGAAGACCTTCGTCAGAGGTTGCTCTGCACCGTTTTACTAACCAGGTGCGGAAATGGCCATTGTTGTCTTACATTAGATACAATCTTGCTTTGTCCCTTTCTCTTTTTTTATACTATATCTCTATTCATTTCAAAGCTTCTCTCCATTCCCCTTCAAAGTTCTGGATAGGCTTATTTTTCAAAGAAAATGTTAACTTTTCTATCAGTTGCTAATTTCAAAGTACAAAAGTAGCTTGCATTCAGTTCACTCAGCAGTGGGGAGAGGACATGGACTTAATCCTACCCTTCCCAGTAGGCTCAGGCAAAAGCAAACTGCTGCAGCCACTGCTAGCTCATGCTTGGTTCTTCATTAATAGCCTTTTGATATTTTGACCACCCTCTGATGTCCCTGGGAAATGTTGGAGAGTATTTCAGAGGAAGGAACCGGCAAAAACGACCTCCAAGTATTCCTTTCCTAAGAAAGCCCTATGAAATTCCTGGGGTCCTCAGAAGTCAACAGGTGACTTCAAGGTGCACATACACACATATGTGTCCATAGTGCCTCAAAAGCAACTACATAGATTTCACTGAGCAAGACATTGCAAAGATATGAAGCCACCACTGAAAAAGCCCATTCCCTAATACTTGCCAGCCTAAAAATATCTAATCAGTGGGCCAAGGAGTAGGGCCTCAGATGCTAGTCACAAACGTTGACCAGGTTCATATGGATCCATGTGATCCTTCAGATGTCCTGGTTTCAAATGGTCTGGGGCTCTGAAGTGGCAGACGTGCACTGTTTTACTGTGAGCTACGTTAGGATAACTGCTTTTTGCAGCTGTAGAGCACCATATAAAATCTTTACAAATGAATAATTTTTTCATTTATTATTTATTCTTGCCTTTATATCTTGCCTTTCCTATAATAAACTCAAGATGGTACACATTGTTCTCCTCTCCTCTCTATACCTTGATCTTGTGAGGTAAGTGAGGTTGAGAAAGGATGGCTGGTCCAAAGTCATCTAGTGAGTTCCTGTCTTAATGGGGAGAAATCTCAGTCCAGCACTAATTGCTTCCATACATCAGCTCTCGGCTAAATAAATCTCTCTTTCTTGCTGTTCAGTCCTAGATACAAGTTTGCTGTTTTGTGCTTTCAAGTTGTTTCTGATCTATGGCAACCCTAACATGAACCTTTCATGGGATTTTCTTGGCAAGATTTGTTTAGAGGGGATTTGCCTTTGCCTTCCTCTGAGGCTGAGAGAGTATGACTAGCCCAAGGTCACCCAGTGGGTTTCTGTGGCCTAGCAGGGATTTGAACTCCAATCTCCTGGAATCCTTGTCTAATACTCAAATTACTATACCATGTTGTCTCTCAATATGGGTAGTCAAAATAAATTCCACAGGTTTCAATGGATCTTTCCTCCAAGGGATATGTTTACATAGAAAAAAACTTCCATTATTGCTATATTGACAAGCTGGAAAGTGCCCAGAGGAAGGTGACCAAAATGGCAAAATTTCTAGAAACCAGACCTCATAAGAAAGACCTTAGGAAGCTGTGTATGTTTAGTGTCGAGAGAAGATTGAGAGGTGATAAATACATAAATGGATGTCATGCAGATGATGGTGCAAGTTTATTTTCTGCTGCCCCAGGACATGGACCAAGAGATTTAGGCCATTTTCGCACTAGTCTGTTATAGCGCTATTATTCTACTTGCAACATCCTATGGAATCCTGGGGTTTGCAGTTTCGGGAGGGGTTGGCCGGCTCCTCCCGAAACTGCAAACCCCAGGATTCCATAGGATGTTGCAAGTGGAATAATAGTGCTATAACAGACTAGTGTGGAAATGGCCTTAAATTGCAGGAAAAGTTATTCTACCTAAACATTAGGAAGAACTTCCTGACAGAAAGAGCTGTTTGACAGTAGAATAGACTCTCTCAAAAGGTGTGGATTCTCCTTCTTTGGAGGTCTAAACAAAGTTTGGATGGCCACCTCTTAGGAGTACTTTAGCTTTGTATTCCTACATAGCAGTGGGTGGTATGAGATGACCCTTCAGGGCCCTTCCAGCTCTATGATGCTAAACTTGGCTTGTGGTCCTAGTGAAAGGGGATGCATTCAATGACCAGCAGATATTGGGTGGCCATCTCTTTGAAGTGCTTTAGTTGTGTGTTCTGCATGGCAGGGGGTTGAGACAGCCCTTCAGCTCCCTCCCAGCTCTAGGATTCTCTGATTCTATTATTCTGTGAAGTATACTGCAAACTCTTACAACACAATCCATCCCTACTGAAGACAGTGTGTTGGGGACTACTTCTAAATGAACACGGAATAGATCAGGCAGGAAGCATGCATAGGAGTGCAAGCATGCAGAATAGTCTCCTGTGGATTTATTCAGAGCTAAGTGCTCAAGAGTGAAACACAAATCACTTCCAGACAGGAGTGCAGAGGACTGCAGCCTTAAAATCTCAGCTAGCAATAACCTACCTCCAGAGCTCGTTCATCATTTGTTCAGACAACAGCCTTCAGAATCCAGCCAGAATCCTCTAGCCAACTGGGATTCTAGTACTTGTAGTCCAAGAAAGTAACTTGTCTAACCTTTACTTACTATCTCATAGGGCTTTGATAGGAATAACACTACTGTAAAGAAAGGACAACAAACACATGATCTTAAGTCTTGAAAAATGGCAGAGAAATCCAAAGAAGGGGAGCTGCTCAGCACTCCTAAAGTCATGCCAGATCATGGTGATCACAACAGAGTTTGGAGGACACACTGTTGTTGTTGTTGTGTGCCTTCCAGTTGTTTCCAACTTATAGCAACCCAAAAGTGAACCTATCATAGGGTTTTCATGGAGCATGGCTTGTTCATAAGGGGTTTATCATTGGCTTTCTCTGACCCTGAAAGAGTGTGGTTTGCCCAAGCTCACCCACTGGGTTTCCATGGCCAAATGGGGATTTGAACTCTGATTTCCAGACTCTTAGTTTAACACCCAAATCGCTACACTGTACAGGGTCTTGGGGGCATGCTAACTCTCCCTTTTTGGCTTTCAGTAGTGTTCTCTCTTTCTTTGTCTCTTTAAAATGGTACCTCCCATAGTTTTAAACACAAGGGAAAACATGTACAATGTCCCAAAGCTGGTAGCAACAAGAGACCCAGTCTAAGGAACAGATGGGGAAACAGAGGGGCCTTAGATCTTGAAGATTCAACAACACCTCCAGTTGCATCATGTACTCCCCCAACATTTCACAGATGAAGGGGCATGTGTGGGCAACATCAGAGTGTGGCCAAGATGACAAAAGATATTAACGAAGAACAGACAAGCTAGGACAGATTGCAGCGGTTTACTTTGCCTGAGTCTTCAGGGAAGGGCAAGATTTTGCCCTCTCCTCCCCCACTACTGAGTGACCTGAGTGCAAACCACTTTTGCACTTGAATACAGTTTGCAGCAATTGCAATAAACTGAGGACAAAGTGGGAAAGTGGGAAGAGAAAAGAGAACCTGGAATATTTTAAAAGCAATTGAAAAGGTGGGACAACAGAGGATTAATTGGGATTTTTTCTGCTAAATTGGGACAATAAGATGGCATAGCACCTCCAACAACACAAGTACTAAAGTTACATACTGGGCTTTCTGCCAGCATGCTAGGGAGATCTGAAACAGGCGTATCCAGCCCTGCCCTGCCCCTCCTAGGTGGAGATCTTCTTTGCCAACAGTTGGGAAAGGGGCAAGGATTTGCACATTTATTATGGTTGCCTTCCTTAAGCTGGTGCTTCCATATATGTCGGGTTACTCCCTCTACTGTCCAACGCCAGCACAGCCAATGTCAAACAGCCTCTGGACTGTGATACTTTCTGCCATAATAATTTTCAACTTTAAGGTTCCACAATATTTTTTGCCATGTTTATTACTACAGACTAACATGAAGATGCAGAGCTTGAAAACATTGCTTTTTGAATTACAATTCCCAGAATCCCCCAGCCATATTCACCTGGGGATTTGGAGAACTGGAATCCCAAAGGTACACTTTTCCCAAGCTTTGGAACTGTCCCACTTGGAAAAGAAAGAACAGTCTACCACACTTGGCTTCTTGGCAGTATTTCCTACATACTGCCATTTCAACAAAAGAAGATACTCTGTTCTTCCAGAGAGAGATGCTGACTTTAGCATGGTGCAATGAATAACTCATTATATTCTTCCACCTGAAAAATGCTCAGTGACATTCTGTTGTAGAAATGTGTGCATACTTTAAAAATTCAATTTAAATAGATTTCCACTGAAAACAAGAGAATTTCCAGGAACTGTATAATACTGCGATTTCCTCATAATGACATGTCATCTTTTTCTTGCTAGCTTGTTTTATTTGTTCATTCCAGTTGGCCACCTCAAATGCAAAAGAAAGAAAGAAAACCCACACCTGTAAACAATGTCACAGCTTGCATGACGAAACTTAAAAGCATGCCAGCAAATCTTGGTCCAAAATAAAATTCAAACAAGGTAATCAAAGTTGTTTTTTATGCTTGTGCAGCTGGCCTCACCCTAACGAGAGCTTTGCACATCCTATTCCATTATGCTAGAAGAGAAATAAATCCTTTTTTGGGGGAAAGCATACTGAGAGGTAGATGCATTGCAAACTAGTAGTTCAAAGAAATACTACTGACATGAGAAGAAGATTTGGCACCTGTCCCACACTAGGTGTGGACACCTTGCTCAGATTCACTGTCTCTCACTTTTCCATCTGTTGAAAGGAAATTATGATGACCTACCTCCCAAGAACTTTATGAAAACTCATGTATTAAAGATTAATTTCACTGGCATAGTGGTAACTTTGAAGTGTTGACAGCCATCACAATAGTCCCATAACTACAGTCCCCAGAAAGAGTCCATACCCATAGACAGCTGGCTTGATCCATATCAACAAAATGATCCTAGACATTTTTTCATCTCCACCAGGAACAAGATTTGTGTAGAGCTAATGGGTCCAAATTGCCCATTACCTCCAAACACATAGCATTAGAAGTATTGTTGTTGAAAAAGCCTACCCTTGCAAAGCTCTCCACTGTGAGGATTGCATCTAAGCTAAGAAGGAACTTGAGAAGGGTGTCAGAGAAAGTAATCTGTTGACTGATTTAAAGCAAAGCATCTTTTTGACTCTAAAAGCTCTTGATCTCCTCCAAACTATATTAGGACAGAAGGTTACATTACTTTATCAAACGGATGAAAACTAAAGTAGTTATAAATTCAGAGGTGCCTGAGAGCCCAAATTCTTGGTGACCACCTTCTCTCTTTTGATCTGTCAAACATGTTTAAAGGTGGGATCAAAGAATACATTTTGATGAAAGTCAGGATCAACAGTGTAAAGTCCCATAGAATAATCAAATCATAGAGTTGGAAGAGATCCCAGGGGCCATCGAGTCCAATCCCCTGCTATGCAGGAACATCCATCAAAGCATTCCCAACAGATAGTCATGCAGCCTCTGCTTAAAAACCTCCAAAGAAGGAGACTCTACCACACTCAAGGCAGCATATTCCACTGCAGGACAGCTCTGACCATCAGGAAGTTCTTCCTGAGGTTCAAGTGGAATCTCCTTTCCTGCAGCTTGAGTCTATTGCTCCTTGTGCTAGTCTCTGGAGCAGCGGAAAACAAGCCCACTCCCTCCTCGACATGACATCCCTTAAAATATTTAAACATGGCTATTATGTCCCCTCTTAACCTTCTCTTCCACAGACTAAACATACTCAGCTCCCTAAGCTATTCCTCATAGGGCATGGCTTCCAGACTCTTCACCATTTTGGTCGCCCTCCTCTGGACACTTTCCAGCTTGTCAATATCCTTCTTGAATTGAGGTGCCTGGAACAGTATTCCAAATGAGGTCTAATGGTGTCTAGATTGAGGGAGGTAATGGTACCACTCAATGCAGAATAGAGTGGTACCATTGCCTCCCTCAATCTAGACACCACACTCCTATTAAAGCAGACAGGAATCATGTTGGTTTTCTTGGTTGCCACATCACACTGCTGACTCATGTTCAGCTTGTGATCTACCAAGACTCCTAGATCCCTTTCACATGTACTGTTATCCAGCTGTGTGCCCCCCATCCTATATTTGTGCATTCAATTTTTTCTGCTTAAGTGTAGGACCTTACATTTCTCTCTGTTGAAATTCATTTTTTTAACTTTGGCCCAACTCTCCAATCTGTCAAGGTCATTTTGAAATTTGATCTTGTCCTCTGGGGTATTAGCAACCCCTCCCAATTTGGTGTCATCTACAAATTTGATCAGCATGCCCTCTACGCCTTCATCCAAGTCATTGATGAAGATGTTGAATAGCAATGAGCCCAGGACAGAACCCTGTGACATATTTAAATTAAAAAAAATATTGAAAAGCACATTGATAGGATGAGGTGAAGACTAATTCAGCTGCAATGTATCTAAAGAAATTTAGGTGTTCAAATTGATAACAAGCTGAATATGAGCAAACATTGTGATGCAGATGCAAAGAAAGTTACTACTTCCTTAGGCTGCATAAAGGTCAGGATGTGTTGACCCTTTCATATGTAAGCACCAGTATATGTAATAGTATACATGAAACAGATTCAATAGGTTGGCCAACCCTTAATATGCATCCATTTCTAATTGCTATTTGCAACTACATATCTGGTTGTAACAAGTAAAGTATCAATAGGCTTCAATTGGGCAAATGCTGTGTGTGTTTAATGTCACCTTGTAGCGGGTGGGCATAAGGAAGGAAGATCAAAGCAGGAGGGGCAATGTAGTAAGAAGAAGGTGTTATGAGAAAGTGGTGATAAGGAGACAGTAATTTGTCTCTACTCCCATGATGAAAGGCATGTAAATAACTGTGAGCCTGGGAAGATGCCTGAGCTGGTAGGATGATTTAAATAATAATAATTCAAGCTGCAGGAAAGGAGATTCCACGTGAACCTCAGGAAGAACTTCTTGACACTCAGAGCTGTCCAGCAGTGGAATCTGCTGCCTCGGAATGTAGTGGAGTCTCCTTCTTTGGAGGTTTTTAAGCAGAGGCTGGATGGCCATCTGTCGCCAGTGCTTTGATGGGTGTTCCTGCATGGCAGGGGGTTGGACTGGATGGCCCCTGGGGTCTCTTCCAACTCTATGATTCTATGATTCTATGATAATAATACATTTTATTTTGTTATCCGCATCTCCTCAAAGCTCAAGGTAGGGTACAACAAAGATTTAACATATAGAGGCCATAATCAATCTTTGATATGGGCACCAAATTGCATATGGAAGGTATAAAATATGTAACCAGAGCTGATGCTGTAGTCTCAGTAACATTTTGTTAATGTTGCCATGTTGCTTACTTTTCTGAAATAAATGCTTCTGTTTGAAACTTTGAGTGAAGTTCTTGAGAGCAAGTTAGCCAGGACAAGACAATAAACAAAAACATCATATCTCTGTCACAAGAAGAAACCAGTCCATGCTATTTTATGATGGCTTCAATCATATCTGGAGTACCGGGTCTAGTTCTGACAGGTTGAACTTGGGACTTGTTGTTTAGAAAGGTATCTTTCCATGCTTTACTATGTTATGTAGAGTGGAAGACAATGAACGTAGAGAAGGGTCTAGAAACCAAGTTCTATGAGGAATGCTTAATGAGAACAGAAAAAGCAGATAGCTTTCTTTAGCCTGGATAAGAGAAGATTTAAGGGATACATGACAGCTGTCTTCAAATATTTGAAAGGCTCTCATGTCAAAGATGGAGCAGACATGTTCTCAGTTGCTCCAGAGAGCAGGACTAGGCCAAGTGAAGGTTGACTGTGAAACTAAAGACAGGGGGAAATATCCATAAGGAAGAGCTGCTGGACAGTGGAACAGAATGCTTCTGGCAGTGGTGAGAGGGTCTTGTTACTATGGTTCAGACATACCCAGTGATAGCACTAGATATCTCTTGATATCAAACTTATTTGGCCTTCATTTGATCTTTTTCTGCCACCCTGCTCCACGTGTTTGCGAGGCCACTGGACAAGCATGTAAACAGGCGCGGCTGGTTAATGGTTAGACATTCCAATCCCCACTTAGGCAGGCAGATTAACACCACTTCGTTGCTTCAGGGACCTCTTTTGCAGACACACCTTGCTTAAGCGCGACTTTACACAAAGACGCTCAACCCCGAGCCGGCACTCTCGCAATGCTAAGCCATTTGCATACTGGCTACTCTATTGTTAAATCTGCACTAAGCTGATCACAAAACTTGACCTTTCCCAAAACTTTGTCCTGCTCCAGACTCACATTGTTCTCACCGAGTATGGCATGGCCTGTAGGCATAATCCACCCTATAAAGAGCCCCTGATTCCGAGACCTCCTCGGATCACTCCTGAGTATCATCCAACCCTGCTGCCACTGTGTCCAGCAAGTCATCCCCTCAGCGAACCGTGCTGAGCTTTCTTCCCTGCCATCCTCCGCTTTTCTCCAGAACTACAAGATAAGGTGTCGTATCACCCATTTCCCCCGAAAACTCTCATTTCTAATTTCTAGTTAGCTGTGCGCTTGTGTTGTCTTTTCTGTTGTTTGTCCTTTAATAAAGATATCATTTTTACTGTTTTAAAATCTGTCTGATGACTCTTCTGACCTGACCCTGTAGACATTGGGTTACAAGATCCCAGCTAAAGTTACCCTGCCTCTCGCTAGCTTAAGAGAATGCTCGAGTTAATTTCCCCATCTTGTGTTTTTGCTTGGTTATTTGGGCACCCCTCCCAGGACCCCCAGAGAACAGGGTAACAGTCTCCCCTTCACTGGATGTATTTAAGCAGAGGCTGTCTGCTAAAATACCTTTAAGGCACCAGACTCTGTCTGGTTTTGGCAATTAAATAGAGTCAGTCCTGGTTAGTATGTGGACAGGAGACTGCCAATGAATAGCACATGCTGTCATATATATTTCAGAGGAAGGAACTGGCAAAACCACCTCTGATCATTCCTTGACTAAGCAAACCTATGAAATTAATGGGGTCATGGTAAGTTGACAGGCAACTTGAAAGCACATGCACATGCTGGAGAGCTCTCTGTCAAGGGTGGTTGCTGGACTTGTAAGATACCTGCGCTGAACAATGCAGCTGAGTCAAACAACTTCCAGATGTAAAATTCTGACTCTGGGCCTGAGTCCTATTGGTTAGTCTCTGCCAGAGGAAGACCCGTTGACTCAGTGTAAGTCAACTCATAGGTAAATCCCTTTGAGTCAAGTGACCTACTCTAGTTGGAATTAGACTCAGTGGAAGGAGGTGTACAAATTGGAGGAAGGAAAAACAACAGTCTAAGATATGCAGATGACACCATACTACTAGCCGAAAATAGCAAAGATTTGGAATAACTATTAAGGAAAGTCAACTTAGAAAGTGCTAAAGCAGAGTTACAACTGAACATTAAGAAAACAAAATGGTGGCCATAGATTATTTCCATAACTTTAAAGTGGATGGTGAAGACACTGAAATAGTTAAAGGTTTTCTATACCTTGATTCAGGCTTAAAGCAAAACGGAGAATGTAGTCAAAGAAATCAGAAGAAGACTAAGGCCATTTCTGTACTACACTGCTATAGTGCAATTATTCCACTTTCAACATCCTATGGAATCCTGGGGTTTGCAGTTTAAGGGGGGAAATTCAAAATTCTCAGCCAGAGAGTTCTTTGGCCTCAATAAACTACAAACCCCAGAATTCCACAGGATGTTGATGGTAGAATAATATTAACTATTAACAGTGTAGTGTGGAAAGGCCTTCAGACTTGGAAGAGCAGTTACTAAGGAACCAAATAAGATCCTCAAATGTAAAGATGTATCACTAAATATCACAGTCAGGATTATCTAGGCCATGCTGTTTCTGACTTCTGTGTATGACTCTGAAAGCTGGATAGTGAAGAAGGCTGACTGGAAGGTAATCATCTCATCTGAATGTGGTGCTTGATGAGTGTTCTATGAATTCCACGGACTGCCAAAAAGACAAATGGGTTCGAGAACAAATCAAGCCTAAACTCTCCCCAGAAGCCAACATGACTAAATTGGACACATCATGAGACAACATGACTCATTAGAAAAGATGATAATGCTCAGTAAAGTGGAAGGCAGTAGGAGAAGGGGAAGCCACATTACAGGTGGGTAGACACAAGGAAGCCACAACTCTGAATCTGAAAGACCTGAGCAGTGCTGTTGATAACAGGGTACCGTGGAAGTCTCTCGTTCATAAGGCCAGTAATTCATAAAGTCAGTAATGAACATCAGCTGGGATTATCAATAGGAAGCAGACCTGTAACTCCACTTATGTGTCTATGATTCCATTCACATATACCCAAGGCTTGTTTTTGGAACTGCAGCCACCAGAATCCCACAGCCAACAGGAACTGAACAAACATAGTGTAGCCCATTAAAAAAAAAAATGAAAATCAGAAGAAAGAGGAGTGGGTTGGATTGAGGCCATCCATCTCTATCTCACCTCCCCAGTCAAAAACTGTCAGGATTTCAGCTCTTCTCCCTTCTTTCCTCCTCCTTTGTGTATACCCATGCTACCAGGCTGCTGTGCATGCACTTTGCTGAATGAGAACCCAAGATGCTGGGCTAATAATGGAAATGATTGACAATGGCAAACACAGAAAGCTACACTTATTTCTTTAATCGTGTTGTACCCTGGCTTCCTACAATGTATTCAAGACCTAAAAGAATACATACACTTGCAGGTCTTAGAAGCACATGGTACATTACTTGTGCAAACGAGTGGGTGTCCTGTTTGGGATCTTAACACCATCCTCATTCAGAATGATAATGTGTGAAAAAAGGGCACATAAGAAGCTGCTTCACACTGAGTCACAGCATCACATCTATATATTCCGATTGTCCCTATCTTTCAGGATCAGTTCCCCAACATTCTGGTACCCGTAACCTGCTATATTTGCTGTTTTTCTATAAACAGTTTCCTGCCTTTGTGGGGGGGAGATGCTGCATCTGTCTCTTCGGAATTGTTAGTGAGTTCACATAAAAGTCCTTTGGGTCATAGGTCTCTCATCCCAGTCTGAAGACAAATATCTGTAGATGTGAATGGGAGTAGAGAAGTGAAAGATGAACAAGTTAAGGAATATATGATCAGCTGGGTAAGAAACTTTGGATATAACATACATATGAATCAATGTGAAAAATTCATTCAAAATTCAAAATTCAAAGGATAAATTCATGAGTTTTTGAAATTTCCCACAAGTATTAAGGGTGGTGTGAGGGAAACCAGGCCACTATACATTTTAGCTTTTGTTAGCAAATTCAAGACAAGAGGATATTTTGAGAATATCCATAGGTTTGATCATATTCATTTATAATCCCAAGTAGCAGTTTCAGAGATAACCATGCTGGTCTGTTTTAACACAAGCAGTACCTCTCCTTTCTGCTACTAATGGGCCTTAAAACAGCTTATAAATTTCAATAATATGGATTACTAAAATATAGATTAAAAGCAGACAAAACAACAGCAAAAATATACGGGTATACCTCAGTTAATGAAGTAGATGCTTTCCTGGGCATTACTTCTTCAACAGAAAATTTGGTACAACAGTCAGGAAAATCATGGAAAGAAAAAGAATAAGTTCTTTGACCACCAGGAAAAAAAAAGCTCATTATATTTCAGCAGACATTTTATTCAGCATTAACATATATGGCACATTTTGAACCAGCTAGAGACCACTTGAAAACTTCTTCCAAAGTGCATCCAGGGATGACATTTTTTTGGCAGTCAAACTTATGGATCTATGCTTTTTAACACGCAGGGAATAACTGGTGAAGAAGGCTTATGTACCCTCCCTTTTCCTCTCTGTTTTGCTGGTCAAGCATGTCCAGCAAGGGATTCTGGAGGTTGCTGTTGTTTACTTTGCCTACTGCAGGCAGACACACATAGCTACTGTTATAGGAGCTAGAGCTGAATCCCATTCTTTCCCAGAAAAAGTTTGATTTCATTGTTTACTGCAGATATGTTGCAGCAATCTAATGCCAAAAGTCTGGGCATATATCAGATTTATTTAAAAACAATTAAGCAATCTATACAGTCAAAACCATTTTAAAATCAATTTAAAGACAATATTTTAAAAATCAATGAAACAGCACAGTGCATTATTAAAAGCCTTCTTTCATTCCCTTGCCCCTGTAATTTCTGTCCATGACAGACACTAAAAGTGCCCATTCCCTCCAATCTCGAATATCAACAAGAACCCACTCCTCATAATCTCCTTAGAGAAGGAATTGACAACCTGGTACATTCCAAATGATAGCCAGGACTTCTGAGAATTGTAATTCACAGTATCTAAAGAATATTCCATTGTCTATACAAGTAAAGAGACAATGCCATAATTAGGCATATGTATTTTGCCTATGAAACATCCTCCTCACCATTCTCTCTCTTTCTCTCCCTCTCCCCCCCCCAGGTCACACACACACGCACACACACACACCCCATATCTAGGTAAGAGGCATGCTTGGGGCGCTTTGCAGCGAGAGGCTCCTGTCTGTAATGTCAGGTTGCCTGAGTAAAGAAGCGGATGGGACACAGTGCTAAAAGGCGCACAGAGATGGGTGTACTGAAGTGAAAACAACCAGGCAAGGCACTCACACACAGAGAACAGGGCAGATGAGAGGCACTACATCCCTCCCACTGTCAAGGTGGTTCAGCAACAACAGTCAGCAGCCCTCAGGCAGAGCCATAGTGGCCTCCATTAAATCCCTTGCCAATGACTGGAAAAGAGATCTAAAAACAAACAGGATACATAATAAGGAGAATTGATTTCTTCAAATCTCTGAGAACCTTGATCTGAAAGACCTGGACCATTTCCGCACTAGAGTGTTATAGCACTATTGTTACTTTGGCCCAGGCCTACCTGGTGATAGTACTAGATATCTCTTTTGATATCAAAACCATTCGGCCTTACTCTGCCACCCTGCTCCACGTGTTTGCGAGACCTCAGGACAAGCACGTAAACAGGTGCGGCCGGTAATTGTTGGATATTCCATTCTCCACCTAGGCAGGCAAAAGAACAGGTTGCTTACCTGTAACTGTGGTTCTTCGAGTGGTCATCTGTGCCATCATACACTAGGAGCTTTAGCGCCTGCGCGGTAGCGTTCGGAAACTTCTAGAGCTTGTTCGCTTGGCGGGAACCCCTCCCCCACGCCGGTACTGCGCATGCTCCTCCCGCCGAGCAACGGTCTCTCCTCAGTTCTGTCATCCGCCGTAGAACCTACAGGGACCTGAGAAAGAGGGGAGGAAGGGCGGGTGTGTATGATGGCACAGATGACCACTTGAAGAACCACAGTTACAGGTAAGCAACCTGTTCTTCTTCTTCGTGGTCTCTGTGCCTTCATACACTAGGAGACTGTGTAGCTTACCGGTCGGATGGCGGGTCAGGTCCTACAGCACGGAAGCCAGCACCTCACGTCTGAACCGAGCATCTCTGCGCGACCGACAGTCGAGCCTGTAGTGGCGGACGAAGGTCGATGGTTGGGACCAGGTCGCCACACGGCAGAGTTCGTGCAGGTCAACTCCTCGCAGGAGGGCTGCAGAAGTAGCCACAGCTCTGGTGGAGTGGGCTCGAAGCAGGGCTGGCGGAGGCTTCCTCGCGAGCTCATACGCCAGTTGAATAGTCCGTACCACCCACTTGGAGAAGCGCTGGGTGGACACTTTGAGGCCCTTCCGACGTCGCCCATAACAAACAAAGAGATGCGGCGTCTGTCGGAAGGAAGCAGTCCTGTCCTTGTAGAAGGCCAAGACTCGACGCATGTCCAGGGAGTGAAGGGACCGCTCCAACGGTGTCGTCGGGTTCGGGAAGAAGGCAGGCAGGATGATGTCCTGGTTGAGATGGAAACTGGACACCACCTTTGGCAGGAACGAGATGTCAGGTCTCAGGACCACCTTGTCTCTGTGGAAGACCATGAAGGGCTCATCGGACCGAAGAGCTGTGATCTCACCCGCTCGCCTCGCTGAGGTCACCGCTACCAGGAAGGCAGTTTTCATGGTTAGAAGCCTGTCATCCGAGGTCGCCATAGGCTCGAAGGGCGACTTTGTCAACTGCGACAGCACCAACGAGAGGGACCACGGTGGTAGCGGCGGCGATACCGGCGGGTAGAGATGATGAAGTCCTTTCAGGAACCGCTTAACGGTATCGTTCCTGAAGAAAGCTGATGCCGCGGATCTTGGCGGCTGGTATGCTACGATCGCGGAGAGGTAAACCTTCAGGGAAGGGAACGCCAGGCCCTGTTGCCGGAGATGAAGGAGAAAGTGCAGGACGGTGGAGAGTCCAGCGGGCGATACCGGCTCACTCCTCTCATTTGCAAAGGTCAGGAAGCGTCGCCACTTGTATTGATAGTTGCGACGGGTGGATTCCTTCCTGGCCGCGACGAGGACGGTACCGAGCACGGGATCGTCTAGTGCGATATCCTCCAGGCATGGAGGGCCAGGCGTGGCAGTTCTGGATGGAGGACTCGGCCGCTGGAGTGGGAGAGCAAGCCCGGCGTCTATGGCAGCCGGAGCAGGTCGCCTTGTGGAGCTCGTAGTAGGGGTGTGAACCAGTGCTGCCTCGGTCAGTACGGGGCTACCAGGATCGCATCGGCTCGGTCGGCGAGGATCTTCGATATCGTCCGGCCGAGTAACGGGAACGGCGGGAACGCGTAGAGGAGTTCCCCAGTCCACAGAAACTGGAAGGCGTCTCCGATGGAAGTGCGATCGTGGCCCACTCTCGAACAGAATCGGCGACACTTCGCGTTTTTCCTGGTCGCGAAGAGGTCGATCGACGGTTCGCCCCAGCGGTCTCGAATCAGTCTGAACGCCTCTCCGGAGAGAGACCATTCGTGATGGGATGAGGTGTCCCTGCTGAGGGCGTCTGCTGTGGTGTTCTCCTGCCCGGCCAGGTGAACCGCCACGGGATGCGTGTGCAGACGAATGCACCATTCCCACAGGTCGAGAGCAATGTTGAGCAGGGTCGTGGAATGAGTCCCTCCCTGTCTGTTGATGTAACAGACGGTGGTGGCATTGTCCGTCAGGACCAGGACTGTGCGCCCCACTACGACGTGGCGGAACGCCCGTAGCGCTTTCGAGACGGCGAGTAGCTCTAGCGCGTTGATATGGAGAGCGGTCTCGTCGTCGGTCCATCTGTCGCGGACTCTGAGATCGCCGCAGTGGGCACCCCATCCGTACAGGGAGGCGTCGGTTGTTACCGTCACCTTCGGTGTCGGCTGTTGGAAGGGCATCCCGGACATCAGATTGCTTCGCGACTGCCACCATCGGAGGGATGAGCGCACGTCCTCCGGCAATTGCAGTCGGATGGTCTGTTCGCCTCGCAGGGGGTCAAATATGCGGACGAACCAGTGTTGAAGAGGTCTTGCCCTCAGTCTGGCGAGATAGGTCACAGCGGTTGTCGCAGCCATGTAGCCGAGGAGCTGCTGGACGCTTCTCGCAGACAACGTCGGGGCCGTGTAGGCGTGAGCGGCGGCCCGGATCAGGGTTTGAGCCCGAGTCTCTGGCAGGTACGCCCTGGCGGAGGTGGAATCGAGAGTGGCCCCGATGAAGTCCAAGATCCTCGCCGGCTCGAGGTGGGACCTCTTCGGATTGACTTGTAGCCCAAGGCGAGTCAGGAGTGACAACGTCATGTGGACGTCGTGGTAAAGTCTCTGTTTGCAGGACGCAACCAACAGCCAATCATCGAGGTAAGGGTAGACGGAAGCGCCCTTCGTCCGCAGGAAGGATACCACCGGGGCCATGCACTTGGTGAAGACCCTTGGGGCAGTCGAGAGTCCGAACGGCAGCACCTTGTACTGGTAGCAGGTGTCGTCGACTGCGAAGCGGAGGTACCGTCTGTGCTGCGGGCGAATGGCGATGTGGAAGTATGCGTCTCGGAGATGGATGGAGGCGAACCAGTCCCCTCGATGTAGGAAGGGCAGGATCGACGGTATCGTTACCATCTTGAACCTCTTGGGGCGGATGTAGTAGTTCACCCCTCTGAGGTCGAGGATCGGCCGGAGGGTACCGTCAGCCTTCGGTACCGTGAAGTACCGGGAGAAGAAGCCGGTGGTCTTGGCTTCCTGCGGGAGCTGCTCGATCGCTCCTTTCTGAAGGAGGGACTGGATCTCTTCCAGGAGGACCGGACTCGACGGAGTGGAGTAGTAAACGCCTCGAGGTGGGATATCGTGAAACTCGATGGCGTAGCCAAGACGGACGATGGAAAGCACCCAAGAGTCCGTAGTGACATGTTGCCACTCCAAAAGGTGTCGAGCCAGAGTCGGCCGGTCTCCAAGCGCTGATGGTAGGCTGAAGAGTGGATATTCGGAGGTCCTGCCAGACACATCAAAATCGAGACTTTGCGTCCGAGGAGGACTTCTTAGAAGAAGCCGGACGGCGTCTAAAAGTACGCCTGGCCGACGAGCCAGAGGACGGTCTTGACTGGCCGGACTGGGCCGAGCGCTGGAACGACGAGGTGGAAGATCGTCGCCAGGATGGGCGGAAGGTGGAGGTCCTGCGGGCTTGCGTGGCCGGCTGGAGCCCGATCTTTTTGGCAGTCAACCTCGCCTTAACCAAATTGTCCAGCACCTGGTCGGTAGTAGAGTTGAAGAGGCCCTCACCGTCGAAAGGGAGATCCTCGATCCTCCTTCGGGTGTCCTCTTGGATGTCGGCCGGTCTGAGCCAGGCATGGCGGCGCAAGCCGATGGATCCCGCCATGACCCGGGAGGCGATCTCCACGGCGTGCCGGGAGGAGGCCATCTGCTGCCGGGCGATATGGCCTCGTTGAAGATGACCGAGGCGGCCTGACGGATGTCCTCCGGTACCGTCTCCATCGCCGGTTGAAGGCGGTTGAGTACCTTCTTCAGGTATGCCGCGAGGCAAGCCTGCGTGTTGGACAGCCTAATATGCAAGGAGTTGGCGGAATAAAACCTCCTTGCGTAGACGTCCAACTTCCTGCCCTCTTTATCCGGAGGGGTGGTGTGCTGCCTGCCGGTGCCTTTTGTCTGTGCCGACTCGACCACCATAGAGTTCGGCGCAGGGTGGTTGAAGAGATAACTCGCGTTATCCTTCTGCACCCTCTAGAGGTGCTCCAAACGCTGCGGTATCAGCTGTGCCGAGGCCAGTCTGTCCCACGCGGACTTAACCACTTTAGCAATCCGGGGCAGAAGAGGCCGCGAGGCCGCGGCAGGTTGCTTCCCCTCAAAGATGGAGAAGACGGGATCGTCATCCTCCGGCTCCGCATCCGCGATCTTAAGGCCAAGGGTAGAGGCCATGCGAAGCAGCATCGCAGAGAACTGGTGGACGTCCTCTGGAGCTGAATCTGGGATCGGCTCCCCGAATCCCAGCGGAGGAGACTCCTGGGAGGCCGCCTCAGAAACCTCTGACTCCGCGCTCAAGTCGTAGGACTCCGAGCTCAGTGAGTCCTCTCGCCACTCACTGTCCGGCTCCTTCACTGCCGTCGCGGGTGCAGCCTTCTTGGGCTTCTCCGCAGCTGGGACGGTGGTAGTGGCAGCGTCACGCTTCGGCTGGCTCACCACAGACTTCACCTTTCTGGTGGTGACCGGCGTAGTCTGACAGGCCGTGGTGGTCGTAGTCTGTCCAGTCACCACCGACTCTGTAGGGCGCGTCGCCGTAGCCGTAACCCTGGGAGGTGGTGATACCGCTCGATATCGAGGCGAAGGCTCTCTCGCCCTATGGTATTGAGGAGAGGGAGAGCGGCTGAAGGAGCGGCGGTCCGACGGCGAACGGCTTCGGTGCCGACGGTACCGAGAGTCCTCTCTTTGAGGCAAGCGTGAGTCGCGCTGTCTCCGAGGTGACCGGGACCTCCGGAAGGTCTCCCAGCATCTCGGGTCACGGTGGTACCGATCCCGGTACAATGGAGAATGTGACCGGTAAGAAGCCGGGCGCTCTCTCCACTCAGATTCCCTCGCGTACCTGGCCACGTAGGACGCCGAGGTGTATCTGGAGGCAGATGAGCGAGGTTGTTCCTCTCTTGTCTCCCTAGGAGGCGGCGAGGCCACCGGATGCTCCGAAGAGCGGGACCGGGACCTGAACGAAGTAGAACGCTGCTCCAGAGAAGCAGAGGGCTCTCTCTGCTGCAGGTCGGCCGACCTGCGACGGCTGGAAAGGCGGTGGTGCTCCTCCACCAGGGTTGGAGGGTCTACCACAGGCGAGTCCGGGCGCTCTTGGGGAACATCCTCGATCTCAGCGTCCGAGAGATCGACGGACTCGCCTCGCCCTTTGGAAGGCTGCAGAGTCAGAGGAGGAGTCGGAGGTTGAACGTCCCCAGCCGGGGAGCGCTTCTTCTCCTTCTTCTTCTTCTTCTTCTTCTTCTTCTTCCTCCTTCTCCTTGCCCTTGTCTCCGTCCGGAGCAGGGCGCTTTTTAGTAGGCGTCTCCTTAACGGGATCCTCGCCGTCGAGGATCCTTTTGCTGACTTGGCAGCTGCCGAGAGCTTGGGGATCCTCGGTAACGCCGAGATCGGCGTTCTCGCCAGTACCGAGCCCAATACCGACGAGGTGAACGGAACGGCAGCCGCCGATACCGTCGATGGCATAGTCGTCTTCTTTTCGGCCATCTTGGAAGTGGAGGTCTCGTCGATTGCCCTCAAAGACTGCTCCCAACAATAGGATTTAAGTCTCGAGGACCTGTTGCGGAGAGTCTGGGGAGTAAAATCCCGGCAAATTGGGCAAGTCCGAGTGTTGTGGGACTCACCCAAGCAGAAGAGACACTCTTTATGGCCGTCGTTGAGGGCAACTTTGCACCCGCAGGACACGCACTTTTTGAAGAGCGCGGACATAAGACGAAACGCCAATAGAGAAGTCCAAAAATCACCAAAACCAAATGGAAAGTCTGAAGGAGAGGTCAGAAACAGTCCAAAAGTCCGAAAACCGTGAAAA
This sequence comes from Ctenosaura bakeri, assembly GCA_948474755.1. NCBI lineage: Eukaryota > Metazoa > Chordata > Lepidosauria > Squamata > Iguanidae > Ctenosaura > Ctenosaura bakeri. Next base: position 46,511 of record CAOLHI010004936.1, on the reverse strand, counting down.
AACAGCAAGCCAAGCACGAAGTCGAGGAACAAACCGAAGAACCTTCCGTACGCGACGGCGGACAAGAAAGAACTGAGGAGAGACCGTTGCTCAGCGGGAGGAGCATGCGCAGTACCGGCGTGGGGGAGGGGTTCCCGCCAAGCGAACAAGCTCTAGAAGTTTCCGAACGCTACCGCGCAGGCGCTAAAGCTCATAGTGTATGAAGGCACAGAGACCACGAAGAAGAACAAAGCCACTCCGTTGCTTCAGGGACCTCCCTGCAAACACCTCTTTGCTTAAGTACGACTCTAAACAAAGACGCTTGGCCCCGAGCCGAAAGTCTTACAAAGTCAAGCTAAGCACCTTGCATTTGCATACTGGCTACACTATTGTTGATTCTGCGCTAAGCCGATCATGTTCAACTTGACCTTTTCCAAAGCTTTGTCCCGTTTCAAACTCGCATTGTTCTCACCAAGTATGGCATGGCCTGCAGTCACAATTCACCCTATATAAACCCCCTGATTCCGAGAGCACCTCGGATCGCTCTTACTGCCAGCACCCCTCGGATTGCTTGCCCTGTTCGGATCACTCCAGACTTCCATCCTGCCTTGCTGCCACTTTGTCTGGCGAGCTCCCCTTGGCCTCCACGCTGAGTTTCTTCCCTACCATCTTCAGCTTCTTCAGGACTACGAGAAAAGGTGTCATATCACCCATTTCCCCCGAAATTCCGTATTTCTAATTCTTCTATTAGCTGTGTGATTGTGGTGTCTTTACTGTTTGTTTGTCTTTTAATAAAAATATCATTTTTGCTATTTTAAAACTGTCTGACTACTTGACTGACCTGACCCCGTAGACGCTGGGTTGCAAGATCCCTGCTAAGTTACCCTGTCTCTCGCTAGCTTTAGCGAGTGCTCCAGCTAATTTCCCCACCTTTGCGTCAGCGTGTTTTGGTTATTTGGGCGCCCCTCCTGGGACCCCCAGAGAACAGGATAACACTATGATCCACTTTCAACATCCTATGGAATCCTGGGGTTCGCAGTTTCAGGAGGGGCCAGCCAGCCCCTCCTGAAACTGCAAACCCCAGGATTCCATAGGATGTTGAAAGTGGAATCATAGTGCTATAACACTCTAGTGCGGAAATGGCCCTGGTATTCATTCACACTACACACTTTTAGTGCCATGAGTCCACTTTAATTTCCATGGTTCCATATAATGTACTCCTGGGATTGGCAGTTAGGGAAGGAAAGCTGGAATCCTCAACCAGGGAGATCTAGTGTCTCATCAAACTGCAAACCTCAGGATTCCATAGGAAGAACCATGACAGTTAAAGTGAAATAACAGTGCTATAACTGCATAATGTGAATGAGCCCAGTGTCGTCTTCTACAAACCTGCCCAATTTTTAAGAGCTATGGAGAAAGGCTTTTCTCTCAGTCTCACCACCATGGCTGATGCATTTGGTAAGGATAACAAGGGAGGGGGCCTTCTGTGGAAATGCTTTGTTGGCTCACTGTTTGCTCTCTTTCTACTGGCAGGCAAAGAGTCTTTCATTTAGCCAGGACTTTGGCTTTTAAGTTACTGTGGTAGAAAGTTATTTTTAATGGGGTTTATTATGCTTTTACCGTATTTGTTTCCTATGTGTTAATGCACTTTTAACTGTTGTAATTTAGTGTTTATAATAAGCCTGTTCATTTAATGGTTTTATTTTTAAAAAAACTTCTGTGTCAAATAGGTTTTTAGTGTACTTTGGCATCCTTGGATCCCATCCAAGGAGAAAGATGGGATATTAAATCTATATCTATCTATCTATCTATCTATCTATCTATCTATCTATCTATCTATCTATCCGTCCCTCCCTCTCTGGAAGTAAGGCCAAGGTGTTATCATGGTTATGATATGTCTGGTGAGAGCACTAGATATCCTTTTGATATCAAACAATTCGGCCTTTGCTTGACCTTTCTATGCCACCCTACTCCATGTGTTTGCAGAGGTCCCCTGGACAAGCACGTAAGGGCGCGGCCATTAATGGGTAAACATTCCAAACCTCTTTCAGGCAGGCAGCTTAAGCCTCTCCGTTGCTTTAGGGAAAAACCTCCCTGCAAACTGGCTTTGCTCGGCGCATATACACACAAAGCCACGCAGCCAAGAGCCGAGCCATTTCTTTGTGTCGGGCCATCAACGTACCAGCCACGCTATTGTCATTAAGAGCTAAGCTAATCATACAGAATTTGACCTTTTCCAACTCCTTTGTCCAACTCCAAATTTCCTTTGTTCTCACCGAGCATAGCATAGCCTGTAGGTAAAATCCACCCTATAAAAAGTCCCCACTTTTGGGACTTCCTCAGACTACTTTGGACTTCCATCCAGCCTTGCTGCCGGTTTGTCTAAGGAGCTCCCCTCAGCCAGCCACGCTGAGCTTTCTTCCCCAGAACCCCCACATCTTTCTCTCCAGGACTATGAGACCAGGTGTCGTATTACCCTTCCCTAAAGCTCTCCCTTTCAATTTCTAAGTTAGTTAGTATTTGTTGTGTCTTTCGTGTTGCTTGTTCTTAATAAAATATTGTTTGTTACTTTTAAAACCTTGTCTGGCTACGCTAACTGACCTGAAGCTGTAGACATAGGGATAAAGATCCTTGCTAAAGTTACCCTGCCTCTCGTTTAGCTGAGAGAGTGCTCGAGTTTAATTTCCCCAACTTGTGTTTTTATTTGGTTATTTGGGCGCCCTTCCCAGGACCCCCAACATACAGGGTAACAAAGTCTAGAGCCCAAAATTTTCTGAAGGGCTGCAGATGAAGCCCAGAGCAAAAACTGTTTTAAAAAGCAGGGAAGAGTTAGAAATTGCCTTCTTACTTCCTCTGACTTCTTTTTCATTTTCTCTTCCTTGGCAAACCTGAAAACAATCTGATTTATTCCCCCCCCCAAACTTGGTGGCCAACTCAAAAGAAAAAGAAAGGTGGGAAGCAAGGGACTCTGCCCTGCATTTTTTTCATAATATTCTTAAAAGGCATAGCTATACCTAGCAGTTCTTCTCTGCCTTTGGTCCTCCAAATGTTTTAGAATTTAATTCACAAAAGCTCCAACATGCCTGATGGTCAGGGATTCTGGGATCTTAAAAGCCCCTCAAATCCAGAGTGTTAAAGGCTGAGAACTGCTGAGTTACGTGCTAAGTGCCTTTAAAGAATGGATAGTGGGGTGCTCTGCTCCTGAAAATGGGGAGCAAATGGTCAGCAAAGCAGAGATCAAAAAGATGACAAATTTCCATAATGTTTACATATTCTACTTTATGTGAATGGACATACATTTAGAAGTAATTACTATATCAGGGGATGGGAATCAAGCATCTTTCCAGAATTTATTGGCCAGCAACTCCCAGCATGCCTCACTATAGGCTATGCTGGGCAAGGCTGCTGGGACTTATGGTACATCACCACGGTATAGAAGGCTATATCATTCTCACCTCTGCTTTAAACAGAAATATAATACATCTGTAGGAGACTCTGATCAGGTCCTCTGTGTGTCCCTGTTTAGATGCTAGTATTTGATGGGAAGCTTCCAACGCTCCGGTTCTTCTTCCTTAAAGATAATATATTTGTAAACTGGACTTCAAATAGAGGGGATTTTCACTCAGAGTTGCTTCCTCAACCCGGCAGCTGATTTTGTATGATGGAGCACGCAGCTGAACACACCCGGAGAGTATCAGTAGTGCTGAAAGGTGAGAAAGTGGACGCCAATACAAATTACTGGAGGATGGTGGTTGAGAATGGGGCCAAAGGCCAAACTATGTTGCCTATGTTTTTGTCTTTCTTGGTGGTATCATTGTTTTCAACATCCATTGTAAAATAAGTGAATTTCAAGGAAAATAATGATATATGACAAAATTTAAAATCCCGTCAAGATTTTGAGCCTGTCTACCTGTAGCTCAAAATTGGCACCAGAAAGACCAGAAGCCAGATGTTTGCAATCAACAAGTGAAGTGGCCAAACCACAGGCACAAAGGAGGACATCCTCTTGGAGTCAAACTCCAGGCTGCTTCAGGCACCAGAAACCCCCTCCCACCAACTTGCTGCACCAACCAGCTGCCCCACCATATCCCTGTCAATTTGGCAGGGGCAGTCCTGATTAATCTACTGTTATCCCACTTTCTCAGCTTCTTTTAAAATGTTCCAGTTCAAATCTCCACCTCTCACTTTCCCCCTTCATTCTCAGCTTACTTCAGATGCTGCAAACTACTTTGGCACTCACTTAACTCAGCAGGGAGGAGGAGAAAAGTGTGTGTGTGTGACCATGCGCACACACCTTCAAGTTGTTGTCAACTTCATGGCAACCCCATGGACTTCCTTGGTTTTTCTTAAGTAAAGAATACTCAGAGGTGGTTTTGCGAGTTCCTTTCTCTGAAGTATAGCTGGTAGCATCTGGTATTTGTTGGCAGTCTCCCATCTAAGTACTAACCAGGGCTGACCCTGCTTAGCTACCAAGATCAGGCAGGATCTGGTGCCTTTAGGACCTGAGGAAGGGGTGGAATTTTGTCCTTCTCAGTAGATGCAAACTGCAGCAGCTTCTCTGATTTGTGTGTTCTTATAACTTTTTGTTGTCTTGATGCCATTCTGATGCCACTTGACCACACACATCAGTTTTCACTCGTGAAATGCTGAAATCCTCTCTCTCCACTATCCTGTCCATCCTCTTTTCTCTTCCCTTGCTGCTGGGAATGCTGGAGTCACACCTATGAGGAGCTCTCCTGCTTCCCACAGCAGGTTTCCAGAGTGACTTCCCAGCCCACATGAAGTCAGGGAGGGTAGGAGAGGAGCAGGAGAAGAGACCTTTCCTCCAGTGTCTCCCCTTCATGCACAGCCATGGGCTCCTTTCCTGTTGCCCAAAGCCACCACCTTGGCCCAGAGGTGGTTCCCTGGTTGGCTAGCTGGCCCACAATCACATACTGGTGGCCCCTGCCCCTCATGCTAGACTGCTGCTACTGCACAGCCGGATGCCTCACTTGGAAAAAAAAATAACCGGGTCCCAAATGTGTTATTGGTAGTCCTAGGCATGAGTTTAGGGCAGGCTGAATGAGAGGAAGTATTTTCTGTAGAGTAGAACCAAAAAAAGTCTAATGGATTACTTCTGGTCTAACTGACCTTGCAAGCTTGTTACAGTAGAAGTGGAAGAAAAACAGCCAAGTGCTGAATACTAAAACTGGCTACAGAGATTAATAATAATGATTTTTGAATGACTTTCAAGTATTCCTCTACCTCAGGACTCTTTTACTGCATATACCCATGAAGGAGAAAAAATTGCAGAAAGAATACCCATTGACATTCTTAGTCGGAATTATTCTTAAATGGGTGGATATTTCATACCTCTGTCTTGCGAGAATATCTGTTAAAATGAAGAATCACAAAGGTATCTTATGAAAAATAAGACCAGCATTGATTGCTTTAAAACACACACTCAGTATGCTGGAAGAATGCCAGAGAAATTCACCCATAATTCAATCTCCTTTCACTGGGTACATATACATTAAGGTACAATGGGCTGCCAAAGTGAAAACTGGAGACAGCTCTGGTATTTTTAATGGTGGTGTAGAAGATGAAATTACAGCAGGTGTTGCTTGTTAACATTAACTATTAAAGGCACAGGAGCCAGCTCCAGTTTTCAGTCTGGTAAGCCATAGACTGGAGCTGGGGGACTCTAGTAGAGGTGGGCAACACACTGCATGGGACCTCTGTACTCCCACTTTGCAGCACTGTTACCCCACTGGCATACCCTATCCCAGGGACTATAAATTTGATATCAGATATGCCCACCATGCCAGAGAAGTTGCCCAGGTGGGCAAAGAGGTCAAATGACTGAAAATAGGTTAAGCCCAGAAAAATCCCCAGTCACGTAGCCCAAGGAGACCCCAGGCTATACACATCCCCATAAACAAAGGGTCCTCAGCCAAGAGTAGCCAACTTGAGGGGATTAGTGTGTTTCCCCAGGTTGAGCAACTTTGACTCTGGAAAATCCTACAAGATGACTTCCATCTACATAAACCAATACTGCAACCCTGCGCACCGCAACCCTACATACCAGCAACCCGGTATAAACCAATCATGCAAATGACCAAGTTGTCATTGTTTGGCATTCCTTCCTTTGACCCTTTTCGCATCTTACCTTTTTCTGTGATGGGGGAGGGTGTCTCGCACGAGAAGCCTCCTTCGCGATGCTGCTGCTTCCCCCTCCTTCCTTCCGCGGGGTGCTTCCTGATTACGCGACCGTCGCACGAGAGTTCCTTCCTTCCTTCCGCAGGGCACTATGGGAGCTGTAGGCTGTGTGGGGAAAGGAAGCGCTTCCCGCCTGGCTCGCTGACGCACCGCACGAAGGTAAGTGTGCGAGGGCGGTGCAAGCGTTGCGCGAGTGCGGGGCATTTTCAGCTTCAAGCCGAAAATCAAAAAATACGCCCGGGCCCTGTGTCAGCCTCATGAGTGGGAGTGCCTCATACGCAGCGGTGTTCCCATTTGCGCGGCGCTCAAGGGGCACTCGCACAAAAAAAAATGTGTGAAAATGGCCTTTGTCGTGGCCATTGTTCTTCTCGGGAGAGGGCCTGCCCTTGAGGTATGTTCTGCCCTATAAGTAGTCCTAGTTTTTGAGAGTCTCTTTGGAGAACTCCTCGCCATGCTAGCAGACCGGCACTCTGTTAGTTGAGCGATCCCCTCAGCCGTCTCTTCTCTGAGCTCCGCTCTTCTCGCCGCTTCCCGGACCGAAGACTTCAGGATAGGTGCAGTATCACCACCTCTACATTCCCTTTGCTATATCCCCTATCCATTTTTCACCCCTTTTCTCTCTCAATAGGCTTTGTGTGCATGAATGAGTGAGTGCATTGGTGAGTGATACAATATTCATTTTAAAAAATTCATTTATTTGGTATATTTGTCTGGCTTTTTGGCTTGGCCTGACCCTGTAAAGTTGGGTAAAAGATCCTGCTAGGTTACCCTGCCCCTCATTTTGCTAATGCCAGTGCTTTGCTAATTTCCCCAACCTTTATAACTTAGAGTGAATTGAGGTGTCCCCCACGGGACCCCCGGAAGTCAGGGTAACAGACCCCCTCCCTGGGGCCACTGCATAACTGGCTCAGCCCCCACTGTCTATGCTGATTATGTCACATTGGCTTTTCTTCCAGTTTCAGGAAACTTCAGGAAGGGAAGTGGTCTTTCTCTCCTGCAGTCTTGCAGGCCATTTATGGATCAGGAGGATGCTCTAGCACCTGCCTGCACCATAGAGAGCTACCAGTGCTGCCTCTGAATTTTTTTAGGGGTAAAAGAAGTGGCATTAGGCAGCTGATGCCAAATTTCAGAGGCAGCAGTAAAATAAAATGGGTGGGGGAAGATCCAATGTGCCCCCCCAGACACAAGGTATCTGTCTGCCACAGACAGGCTTCGTGAGAAGTCTTGCCTGTTGCATGCCCCATTCAGAACTGCTATGAGAGATATAGCAAACAAAAACTCCCCTGAGAACCTTAGGTGGTGGTATGGGTATTGATGGCAAAGCAAGGAGCACATGGACACCAAACCTTATCTCCTTTCATTACATGGTCAAGCCGTTGTTAATAATGCAACTTTATATAGATCTTAGTCCTAGTGCAGGGAATATTCTTCCCATTGACTTTAATGGAGACATAGGAAGGAGCACACAGACAGTGGTGTAGGGACAGGGAGTGAGAAGGGCGGTGCTCCCTGGGCAGCACTTTGTTGGGGGCGACGCTGTTCCTTGCCTGCCCCCCATGTGCTGTAGCCCCTCCCCTGTGCGCCGTAGCCTGCCCATGCATGTCGTAATGTAGTAAGCCCACCCATGCACACCGTAACCCTGGCCCCACACCATAGCCCCACCTTTGCACCTCTGCCCCTATCCCGGTTGCGCTAAGCTACGCCACTGCACACATACACTAAATTTTATCCCCTTTAGTGGAAAAAAAGCTACTTTCTCATTCACCCCACCCACATCCTCACAGCATGGGATAATGTGGCACCCAAACAGATCATACCACCATGAATATATTTGACACACAGGAATCTCAAGAGTTCATCTAAACAAGGAGAAGGCAAATATAAAACCATATCATCCTCTAAGAACCTTTTAGAGTCCAAAGATCTGCAAGAGAAGGCTTCCTCTCAGTCCCGCTACCATCCCAGGCTCACTTGGTGAGGTCAGGGGAGAGAGTCTTTTCAGTGGCTCCTCCCACCCTGTGGAACGCTCTTCCACTGAAGGCTAGGCTGGCCCCCTCCCTGCTTTCCTTTTGCTGGCAGACAAAAACCTTTCTTTTTAAGCAGGCCTTTAATGGGTGAGCAGGATAGCTTTTACTTATTTATTAGTTGTTTTTAAAATGTATTGTAAGTTTTCTAATTTTATATGTTTCTAATTGTTTAAATGATTTTAATGTTTTTTAATCTTTTGGAATCTGCCTTGGGTTTCACTTTGAGAGAAAAGGCAGCATATAAATTTAACAAACAAACAAACAAACTGTCAGGGTTAGGGAGCCTTAAAGGTTACCAGCTAGAATAGTGCTACTCAACGTAATGGTCCCCAGACTGGTGCTAGTCTACCAGCCATGGACTGCTGGTCCCTCGTCAGTTTCCACAAAATTATAAAACAATTGTAACCAACGGGTAAGAATATGGTGCTGGCCCTTGGCACACTGGGAAAAAATAATTTTCCATTTTCCCATATCAGATAGCCTAAGAAGCACTGAGCTAGAACACCACAGTAAGATATAAAAGAACAAGCATCACATGCAAAGTTTGGAAACAATGCTTGTTCCTTATTGGTGGGTTTGTATGACTGTCATAGCCTTTTGTTGACCAATTGTTGATTTGACACATTTTTTGTAACAATTCTATACAAAGCTAGTTCAATTGTCTGTTTGGGGTGGACCATGGGCTTCCAAACCACAGTTGACCAGCTGCTGCTTCACTAAATAAACTGCTGAGTTTAGTCTACTGTCTGACTCTACGCATAAACTTTAAAGAGTTCATTCCTCCCCTTCAGCATCCCTCCAGTGATCTCCACCATTCAAATTTTCTCCCTAATGCCCTCTAGGGGGCATACGCAGCATTTTGCCTGTACCATTTTTGGTCAACGAGAACCCTTTTTCCCCCAAAAAGGAAGTGACCCAGAAGACTCCATGTGTTACTTGTCCCACCACCACCACCACCACCACCACCATGATTTTTTTAGAGTTAGCAAGCTTTACATGCCTATACTCACTAATTACTAGTTTGCATGTAACTGCAAGAATTTAGCCACAGCATGTATTTTATGGTGATACTCTGTGTATTAGGTGTTCCCCCCTACACCTTTTCTCTTCTAGCCTCACCCTAACCTGCAGCCATGTTGTTTTGTTTTTTCATTTTCTCTCTCTTTCTCCTCCATTGGACCATATGATTGACTCTACACAGAAACTGTAAGTAAAACTACCTTTATATACTTTACCAAGAAGAGTAAGATTATTTATTTCACTCCTAGATTCTGTGGGGCGGGGGGAGATTGGTTGCTATCCAGCATCTGCCTTACCCATTTGATAACTCTACTTGAGGGATCTACAAACATCTCTCTCATATCCCATCAGATTCAAAGTCACTTCTGGTTTGGAGGAAAATACAGCTTGGGAAGCAATATAGCAAAATTGCTCCCAGTGCCCCCAGGCCTGTAGGTTCTCAAAATCTTTTTCTCCATAAATGTTGAACCTGAATTCACAAGATTTTTGAGTATTGACCATATTCATTAAAGCTTCTAAGTGCTGAAGTCCAAAACAACTGAATGAGTGAACAAATGAATGAACAAATTATTGAATTTATACCGTGCCTTGCTTCCAGGTTGGGATCCAGCGCCAAAGAGTGAGAACCATGGCCTTTGAGGATGCAAGAGGCCTTTTTTTAAATGGCAGGAGGTATCTGGGTGATAAGTAGTCACAGTTGCACTGAACATCCTACAAATCTCAATGTGCCCACCTATTCAGTCAGATTTCCAGATGATCTTCAAAGGCAACCCCATGTAGAAAGCATTAAACCCAGCTGAGGCACTTCTTCTTGGATTAATACACCAACACTTTGAACTGAGCCTAAAAGCAAAGAGGTAATCAGTAATCAGTCCAGGCGAAAGAAGATTCAAGTTCATCTGTTCCCCTGCTTCATTTAGTCTATATTCAGAGTCAAATTTAGAAATATTCTTTTAGACTACAGCTCCCAAAACTGTCCAGCCACCATAGTCACTAGGATTCTGGAAAGCAAAGTCCCCTTTGACTTTTCAAGGTCAAAGGCAGCTCCATGTGAAGCCCATTACTGTAGTGCAGGGATGGGGAAGGTAGGACCTTCCAGTTATTGTCAGTTATTTAGTCCTAGCCATCTAGCTATTGGGCCTAGCCATGAGAGCCAGTCTTGCTTCTTTGTTTACATAACGCCATCAGTGTACATGAGCAATTTACAATTTTGACAGTTCTCTACCCTTGGGCTTACAGTTTAAAAAGACACAACACACAAGGAAAAGTGGAATGCCGTGTGGGAGCAGACTAAATCCAGCAGAAGCTGGCTGCTCTTCTCTCCCTCCTAGGCCATAGCAGTGGCAGGTGGGATGGAGAGAGGGCTGTTCCTCAGTTGCTGGGTCTAGGGATGATGGAGTAGTGAGAGTTGATGGGAGTTGTCATCCTACAACAGTGCTATTGATTGTTCAGGACTGTTCAGGACTGCAGTAATCTGCAGGTCTATAGGTGCAATAGGGTTTATAGGTTCAGCCCTTCCATGATCCAGAGTGAAGCAACAACCTCTTAGATGGAGATGGGTCATAACAACAGTCCTGATTATCCTGCTTGATTCTCCCAACTATTTACAGAATTGTGTGTGTGCCTTCAGATGGAGTGGATAATGCTCTTCTTTTGTCTGGTGAATTAAGGTCTCTCTCACACTATTGGATTATAGAACTCTGATTCCACTTTAACAGCCATGGCTTCACTGTATGGAATCCTGGGCTGTGTATAGTGTTGGGAGTCTCTAGAGCTCTCTGGCAGAGAGTTCTAGATACCTCATGGAACTACAAATCCCAGGAATCCATAGAATGGAGCCATGGCATCCGCGTTGGGATTAAAGTGCTATAACTGTATAGCATGAAAAAAGATTACAGAGCAGTCTAGTCTATTTCTGTATGTGAGATTGGGGATTGGGCACCATTTTGTCCTTTACCTCAAGTAACTAAACTAAATGTGACTAAGGCCATCTCAGTGACTAGCCCTCAGGCTCCTCCAGTAAAGACTGCAGCTGGCAAACCATTAGAAGCCAGTTAGCCCATGGACTGGAGATGGATTTCATCACAGGCGAAACCATTCTTAGCTTTCCTGGCCTCATGCAAGCTGAGGAAGGGCAGAGAGGAAGGAAAGAAAGAAAAGGAAGCCTGTCATTCTCCTGACTCTGTGAATGCAGTGGCATTCCCAAGGTTGGCAATGTGATGATAGGAGATGTTGCCCTTGCTCCTTGAAAAGCCAACAGTGCCTCATTTTTCCCTTTTTTTTTAGCTCACACAGAATGCTCCCTGCGTGTTCCTACCATTACGGATGGACTCATCTCAGCACACATACAGCCTGCCCTTAGGCCTCAGCAAGCTGTTTGCCCAAATGAGGTCTTTCTCTCCATTGATGTGAAAAGAAATCCAGTGACAAGGCCACGTACTTTGGTAACTTCCCCAGGGAAAGCAAACACCAGTCAGGCCCACTTCCTTGCTCCGGGGTCTCTAAAGTGCTGCTCCTAAGCACTTCTGTGTCCTCAAAGCTCTCTCACTTTCTGTCTCTCTTGCTCTCTCGTTCTTACACGAGATGCACATGCACTGCCTCCGAGGAAATTTCTGTCTCCTTTGGTTTCCTGCTAGCCCTGCACGCCATCTGCTCCCAACTCCCACAGCTTTTGCTCCACCTGGACTTCTGCTTCTCCAGGTCTAAAGCGCACAGAATCCTCCAGCAAGTCTAGCGGTTGCTTTGGAAACTGTCGCATTATTTTTATTCTAATGTTAGGTGGGGGGATGCAACACCCTTGATGCCCCCACAAAAATACTCAGATTTGTACGCCATAGGACAAAGCTAAGCTATTCCTTCACGCCGCTGCTAGTAACCCTACATCAGCTCCAACACTTATACCCTGCCTGTGTGTTACAAAATATGCTTGAGTAGTTACATGGATTCTGCTGCCTCACACGCATGCATGTGTGCACTCTGAGCACACGTGGGCTGGATCATTCAGCGTTGATCTCTGGGAAAGGGGGGAATCAGACACCCACAAAACTAAGGAAGTCAGACACTACCAACAAAGGCTCTGAATTATCACTTATTTGTTTATGAATTTTAATCACATAATCGGTGGAGTTAACATTCATACATCCAAAGATGTTAACACTGAAATGATTACAAGACAAGAAGCATTTAAAAATTAGTAAGTGGCTTCATAAAGAGAGATCCATAGCTCTGAGAGTGGGCGAAGGAGACTAGCCCTCAAAGGGAAAGATACACGCCAGTCCAAAGTACCATGGAGCATAAGTTCAGTTAGCTACGGAGAAAGAAAAGGTGGGGTCCATTTTCAAAGTCCTGGGGTGATTTGAATGGAGAAGGAGAGGCTTTTGTGGGGTGGTGGGAATGTTTGAGAGAAAAGAGAGAAATAAATCCAAGGGGCTTGGGGGAAATTATCCAATTGGCTTATGGACCTGATAAAAGACAAATTAGTGCCAGGATTCTCTCTCTCTCTCTCTCTCTCTCTGTGTGTGTGTTAGCTTCTCTTTAAACCTGGTGCTTGTGGGTGCCGGAATGTTAACAAATGAGAAAGTATAAAGAGAGGATGATTTTCTGAGCACAAAACAAGTTACCACCCCGTCACCCATTCTTGTTTGGTTTCAGGTGCTAAGCACCATCAAGCCTGGTTCCTATTAAGATGGGAGACCACCTGGGGATATCAGGGATCTACAAGGAAGGACAAAATCTTGCCAGAAGCCATGGAGATCTGCTACTAATCAGAGTTGACAATACTGGGCTAGGCAGGCCAAAGATCTGACTTAATGCTGTCCTGATTTGGTGGAGACAGTCCCAATTAATCCTCCAGCATACCACCCTTTCAACTGCTTATAAAATGTCCCAGTATCTCTCTCCCACCAGTGTGGTGTGGTGGTTTGAGCACTGGACTACAGCTCTGGAGACCAGAGTTCAAATCCCTACCCAGCCAAGGTCACTGGGTGACCTTGGGTAAATCATACTGTCTCAGCCTCAGAGGAAGGCAAAGGCCTTCCTGAAGAAATCTTGCCACCTCGCCCAAAAAACCTCACAATAGGTTTGCCTTAGGGTTGCCATAAACTGGAAATGACTTGAAGGCATACAACAACATCTCTCCCCTCCTCCCAACTTTCCCCCTTTGTCCTAAGCATCCTTCAGTTGATGAAAATGGAATTCAAATTGCATATGTACAGTTACCACTCAGGAGTGGGGAGAGGGGAAGAAGGGATGGAGTCTTGCCTTTCCCAGTAGGATCAGGCAAAAGCAAATGGTGGCAACCTAGAAGACTAGGTTGTGTGTTCTTCCTCATTAATGACCACACTCTGAAGTTGCTTCACCACACATCTCCCAGTTTTCATTTGTGAAATGTTGGAGGATATGCCTTCTGAAGGCTTCCACTAAAATTTCTAATCTTAACATATCCTCTTTTATCCCTCTTCTCAAGAATATTGGCTTTTTAAAAAGGCCTAGTTAAATGGCACAAGTTAGTCCATAAGATTCTGGGAGATTAATTTTAATGCACAGTCAGAAAGATGAGAAACGTACAAACATCTTCATATCTTCCTCCTTTCTCATGAAAAGGAGGAACTTTACAGTGGAAAGAGGGAAGAAGCTGAGTCCTCCTCCTACGGCCTCTTGTCCATTGCCAGGAGCAAGTTTATGGGCTAATTTCATAGAATCATAGAGCTGAAAGAGACAACAATGACCATCCAGTCCAACTCTATGCCATGCAGAAATATACCATCAAAATATTCCCAAAAAATGCCATCTAGCTTCTGTTTAAAAACCTCTAAATAAGGAAGCTCCATCACACTCTGAGGTAGCACGTTCCAATATTGAATTACTGTTACTGTCAGGAAGTTTTTCTTGATGTTTAGGTGAAATCTCTTTTCCTCTAGTTTAAATCCATTGCTCCATGTCCTAGTCTCTGGAGAAGTAGAAAACAAGCTCGCTCTATCTTCAATATGACATCTCATCCAAAATTTACACATAGTTATGATGTTACCTTTTAAACCTTCTTTTCGTCATGCTGAACATACCTAGCTCCCTAAGCCACTTCTCATAACTCAGAACTTGTGTAATAATGCATTTGTGTAAGAACATCAACCTCCTTCTGTGATCTTCTTACACAAATGCATTGTACAGATTACAAAAGATAGGTAGGCCTGAGTTTATCAAACTTTTTATTTTTGATAAAGGTTAACAACAACAATGGCTTTAAAGGAACTGTAAAGATTAAAGATAAATCTAGATTTTTTATTTAAAAAAAGATATTCCTTGATAGGAATTTCTACATCTAGGTCCAGTCAGACCATGGGTGATCCTCACTGAAGCTGAAAAAGAAAAAAATCCAGAGTACCCCCACTCCTCTTTCAACCCTGTCCTTGGGGATTCTCTTCATACTCATACTCTCTTCAATACTCATTCCAATCAGGAACAAACCATGGAAGGTAAACTGGCCGCTTCTCACAAGAGTGGGGATTCCCTCCTTCCCTCACTAGGGTTGCCAGATCTCAGGGCCAGGCCCTGAGTCTTCAAGTGGGAGACGGGGGTACAAATTCCCCTGTTTTGGTAGCCTGAGCTCCAGAAGAGAGGAAAGAACTTTGTGCAACATTTCAAACTCAGCTAGTAGAGCCAAAGGGGCTGTGTATTTACTTAGTTAGCTTCCTCTTTCCCTCTGGTTGTGACAACAGGGTTCACCCTCCACTCTGCATTTATGTGACAGCTAGAAGCAATTTGGCTAGATTAAATGTTGCTTCTCTTGTCTCTCTAAGTGAGAAGGAATAGTCCTCACATTCCCCAGAGCAGTCCCTTTAGCTAAGATTTCTCTCTTAATTTCTAAATTGGATAATATGCTCTTTCTGGGCTTGTAAACTTAATTGACAAACTGCGAACTACTGTGGTTGGTACATAATGCATTATACTTAATGATGTCACCAGACCAACCCAACCCAAGCACCAGTAGTAGGACTGTTTCTGCAGCTCCTGCTTAGAATTGGAGGCTTATTCTCTTCTCTAGTGGGAGAAGGTATGGGGTAGGCAAAGGCCATTTCCGCACAGGGTGAGGGAATTGCCCCATGCCACTACTTACCAGATCTTCTGGCAGTCCGGTCCAGTCTGGGGTGAGGAGGAGCAGTGCGTGGTCGTCAATCCACACTGCTCCAGCATCCAAAATGGCAGCTTCCAGTTGGTCGTGGGTCTCGACCAACCAGTGAAGCTCGCGAGCCTAAAGCCTGCCCTCAGCAGATCGCAGGCTCGCATTGGTGCGAGCCTGTGAATCTGCACAAGGGAGCAGGCTCACAGTGGCACACTCTGTGCTTATGAAAGACCAGAAAAATCAGGTCTTTCAGAAGCACGCTGGAGGGCCACTTGGGGTCGTTCCGGAGCAGACTGAGGTGTGGATCTATGGTAAGTAGTCCAAACCCAGTCCACTCCAAGGTGCAGACGTCCTCCATGGAGGATGCACTGCACTGTTTTAAATACCCCGTGTGGAAATGGCCAAAGCTTTTCAGGTCCAAGTGCCAAGGGCTGGAATGGCACTCCAGCTAGGGTCTATAAGTAGTTTTTCTTGCCTCTCTGCTCTCCCTGCTCCTCCTCAGCATGAGGAAAGCAAGAAGGGAGCAAAACCATTCAGCTTGGAGAGCCATCTAAGTCCTGCTGAAGGTCAAGACTCAGCCAGTTCTAGAAGTGCTAGCTGAGGGAGCATGGCTCTGCTCCCTTGCCCTCCCCCATCTCCAGCAAAGGCAAGGAAGGGAGCAAACAAGGGAGTATGTGATGTGGGACATGGGGGCTGTCTGTGTAGTCAAGAGGATGGCTACACAAGGCCTGATGTTCTCCACCCCCTGCAGGGCCAGAGGGGTAGGCTCTGGCCTGAAACTTAGAACCAGTTTTCCATTCTTGTGTTATGCTATGCTTGTCCATTACAGCCTCATGGAATCTGTATGCCTCTCCTTCAAGAGCATAATGGAGCCTCTTTTCCAATCTGGAAACTGCTTCTTTTGGCACAGAACAGGTTATAACAGGGGTGTGTCTCACTGTGTGTATACCTACCTACTGGGTGTTATTGTGAAAATGCCTGTCCACCTGCTGGTTTGCATACGTGTATATTAATGCCTGAATTCTTGTGTGGGTGTGTGCGTGTTGGCACCTGCCTCCCTAGATATATGTGTAAATACCCACTTCTGCCCCTGTCTGTGTCCCTCACCATTGCATGCCCTCACAAGTGGCATCAGCTACTATTCCGCCCCCAAAATAAATATATAAATAATAGTTAATTTGTATAGCACCATCTATGTACATGCTGCTTTACAAGTAAACCAAAACCAACCAAAAACAGTGGGTCCTGCCAAAGGTGTACAATCTAAAATATATGCATATACATACAGACACAGAGGGAAGGAATAATAAAACTATACCATACAGTTGTAAAACAAATTATTCAGATAAAATACAAAAAATACAATACAATATACTGGATGGCCTGTGTGGTCTCTTCCAACTCTGAATTTCTATGATTCTATGAATATAAAATAAACTCACATGTGTAATCACACTATACAAAATTATAAACCATATTAAACTAAAACTCCAAAAGTTTTTGAAAACAAGAAGATTTTTAATTGAGATTTAAAAATAACAAAGGAAAGAGCCATCCACAAATGTTCAGGGAGGCAGTTCCAAGATTATGGAGCAGCGAGTGAGGAAGGGCAAAGCTGAGCCAAGGAAGAAGAAACCCTTGGTTGGGTGAGAAGCCTAGAGTTCCTAGAACACAGATCTCGAGCAGGCTCGTAAAAACAAATAAGGATTGAAAGATGAAGTAAAGCTAGGTTGTGTAGAACTTTGAACATTAAAAGAAGAAGCTTGTACTGAATGCTGAATATTATCTTGCAGTTATGATGAGAGAGACTGGTGAGGATGGTAACATACCCAGCACTGTGTATTGCTACACATAGCCACTTTGCCTTGCAGTTCCAGCTTCCTGGATCCCTCCCCTCCCAAGAGATTGGCTCTGTACCCTTCCATGGCTGTCTATGGGAGATGGGCAATTTCCGGCCCTCCTGGGGCTGAAGGCTCCAGACATTAAAATTAATGGGCCTCTCCTTTTCATCATACACCATCAAGAGCTTCCTGCTGCAGCAGCTTCTTGGACTAACTGCTACGGTCATTAAAGCCTAAGTACCTTATTCATGTATTGAATTCTGGGATCCAGTTCTGAATGCATATTTCTGTTGGGGTATGTGTGCTTGCATGTGAGAGAGAAATTGAGAGTCAGAGTCTTCCAGTTAATTGAGTTCTTCCTTGTCAATTTAGGCTCATTTAACCCACAGGCGAACATAGCTAGAGATCAGGCCTTACACGTTTACAGCAAGTGAGAGCTTGCAATAATTACTTTGGGGGGAACTACAGCTCCAAATATTCCTCCAGCCAACATAGGTATGTTTGCCTGTGGAGTTATAGCCCCATATGCATTAAATCTATGCTTTGGTTGACACATTCTTGATGTTTTCTTTCCTCTGAAAAGAAGAGATAAGGAGAATTAATTGTTTTTGTTAAATCTGAAACCTCCCTTTAAGTGCTAGGAATAAAAGCTAGCAGCAACTTAAGCATTCTAAACTGGAAGATGAGATTTCTCAGATTCCCAGATTCTGTATCCAGTGCCCAGTTTTGCAATTAGATACATGCAGCCAAGGCTGCCTCAAACCATTTTGCTGCCTGAAGCAGAGCAGCAAACACCACCTGCTGTCCATTCCCAGTCAGTGTATAGCACTGTACATAATACCAGCCACAATATTTTGACATATAACACCTAAAATCCCATAACCACCTCTCCCCATACCTGACAGTAAAATACACAATATGAAATAATTCCCAGTTTTCTGGACTTTCATGACTTCCACAGTCTGTTGCCGGATGTGGAAGCCTCCCTCAGCCTCATTGGAGAGCTGCCCCTTGCCAAAAAAGTCCATCTAGCTCAGCATCCTGCTACCGATGGCTAGCAAACATCCATGTTTTTGGACTACAACTCTCAGAGTCCCCCAGCCAGCATGGCCACTGGAAAGGAATCCTGGGATATGTAGTCTGGTGAAGTCCTTAGACTTTTCTGCTAGTCCACTCTCCTGAACCACAGCAGAGCCTTCCAAGTCAGACTGAAAACTGGAGACACTTCTGTTCCTTTAAAGGCTGTACAGAGGGAATTTCAGCCAGTGCTACTTGTTACCTAACTGTATGATAACGAACGCCTACTGAAATTCTGTCTTCTATCCAACCAATAAAGATACAGGAGCCCTCTTTGCTTTTGAATCTGGCAACTTTATACATAAACGGCAAGATTTCATACAGAGGAGGGAACCATGACAGTTAAAGTGGTATCACATCACTATAACTGTAAAGTGCAGATGCACACAAAGCTGGCAGCTTACATGATTTTAAACAACCTTCCCACAGCTTTTATTCCACCCTAACTTCTTTAAAAACAAGTGTTCACATGAGCAGCTTTCTGCGAAATAAAAATGAAGAAAAGTAGCAGGGCAAAAAGTATAGTCATAGTCTAGAAGCCTTCATCAGTCCTCCAAGGAAAGGCTAAGCGTGCCTTTCTGTTCTCATTTATTTTATTGCTGTGGCAGCCCATGGAGGCGCCTTGCTTGTTTTCCTGGAAGCCAAGCAGGCCCATCCCAGTGTCACTGCAGCACTTCTGAAACCGCTCAAAAGTCTCTGGAGCTGGAGACCGGTAAAATGCTGATTGTCAATTATTAATTAGATGATTAGCATTTTTTTCTTTCATGCTCCACTTACTCCTTAACTGCAAGTCTGCCTTTCCTGTCATCTTCTTGTCCTAGGTGCTGTAATTTGTTAAGAAGGGTGTCCCCTCAACTTGGAGTAAGAGATGTCTTATGCAACTCTTACTATGAGAAGGATAGGAAATTTAGAGGTAAATCATCCTATTTATATACACATACACTGTCTATATATGCAAAATACCTATGTACACACACACACACATATATAACATATAGTAATATATACATATACATATAGAAATTTGAATAGCCATGTTTAATATGGCTACCCACGTTGCACTGTCTTTCTGTAGTGGTGGGATTACATGTTCTGATGAAGTTATATTGATTGTAGCATTGCTGCTGGTAGGGTCTCCCACACCATAAAATCACACCATCATAGAGTTGGAAGGGACCACAGGTGCCATCCAGTTCAACCCCCTGCGATGCAGGAACCCACCTCAAAGCACTCCCAACAGATGGCCATCCAGCCTGTTTAAAAACCTCCAAAGAAGGGGACTCCACTGCACTCCAAGGCAGGACAGCTCTGACCGTCAGGAAGTTCTTTCTGAGGTTTAGATGGAATCTCTTCTCCTGTAGTTTGAATCCATTGCTCCTTGTCCTAGACCATTTCCGCACTAGCCTGTTATAGTGCTATTATTCTGCTTTCAACATCCTATGGAATCCTGGGGTTTGCAGTTTAGGGAAGGGCCTTAAAGGATTCCATAGGATGCTGAAAGTGGAATAATAGCACTATAACAGGCTAGTGCGGAATCTGGAGCAGTGGAAAACAACCCTGTTCCTTCATAGATATGACGTCCTTTCAAATATTTAACCAGACAGGGTTTTGCTGAGAAGCCAGACTAAATGTGCCAAATAGCTACTGAGCAGCAGAAATTGTGTGTGTGTGTGGGGGGGGTGACACTGGCAGAGGATCTCTCAGAGACAATGGTGGTGGCACCTTAGCTAAGCTTGTTAGGTACTGTGCATCAGGAGGCACTGGTAAGCCACTTCTGAACAGCTTATATCTTGAAAACCCTGTAATTAGACAATCCAAAATGAAGTAACAGGTAGTGTCAGAAGATGATGTTACCCTGAAAATTGGGGAGTCCCGTGAGGGGTGCCCTACTGTGCCAATTAAAATACCGAAGGTGGGGAAATTAAACTCAGAGCACTGGTTCTGCTAGCGAGAGGCAGGGTAATGTAGCGAGATCTTTCACCCTATGTATACAGTGGCAGGTTAGAGAGTGGCTAGATGAGGTTTTACAGATGAAAAACAATTCTTTATTGAGAACAAAACACAGAAGACAAACATAAACTAACTAACTGGAAAAGAAAAAGAGTTGCAAGGGAAGGCAATACGACCTGTTCCGTAATCCTGGGGAGAAGTTGGAGATTCGGGGAAGAAAGCTCAGCGTGGGGCGCTGAAGGGAGTCCTTTAAACACACCAGCGGCAGGGCAGGATGGCAGTCAAAGGTGATCCAAAGATCGGTTAAAAATGAAGGGTTTTTATAGGGAAGATTGTGCCTTTCGGCTATGGCAATCCCAAAGAGAACAAAAGAGGTTTCGGTGCTGGACAAGGGATCTGGTGAGGTCATCGTTAACACGATGGGATTTGCATGTAAAGACAATACTCTAGCTGAGACGTTGATGGCCCAACATAAAAGAGTAACTTGACTGAAAGCCGTGTGGCTATTGAGGAGTTTGTGGCGGGAAGTTCTCTAAAGCTTCGGGTGAAGTTTGAGTTGCTGGCTTCAATGGAGAATGGAATGCAAACCATTAACGGCCGCACTCCGTCCGTGCTTGTCCAGAGAACTTGCAGACACATGAGGTGAGGTCACTGCGAGCCAGTCCAGCTAAGGCCGAATTAAATGATATCAAAAAGGATATCTGGGGGTCCTCACCAAGGGTGCCATAGCGGAAATAACAATGAGACTCCCAGGTTGGAAATCAGCCAGCCAACTACTAGGGTAGTGCAGAGGGCAAGTACAAATAGCACTGTGTCTGATGATACAACTGGAAGGGATGTTCAGATGCTGACATATGTAGAGGTGAAAGAAAAGTGTAAAGGTGCACAATGTATGAATGTAGGAACATGGAATGTGAGAAGCGTAAATCAAGGAAAGCTAGAAATTGTAAAATGAGAAATGGAATGTATAAACATTGCAATACTTGGGGTGAGTGAGCTAAAGTTGGCAGGAACTGGACGTTTTTACTCAGACAATTACACAGTGTTTTACTCTGGAAATTACAAAGAAGAAATGGCATCAACACTGAGGTGAGATGTAGCAAAAGCAGTCAGGGAGGCAATGCAAAGTCTGACCAAATAATGTCAATAAGACTCCAGGGAAAACCTATAACTTTATTGTTATATTGATTTATGCTCCACCATACAGGTAGGTGAGGCCCATTGATAAAGGGGATGGCCAGATAAGGCTGCATTTTATCACTGTTTACTTTATTTGCAGAACTGATCATACAGAAAACAGGATTAGACTCAGAGGAAAGTGTGGAAATTGGGGAAAGGAACATCAACAATTTAAGATATGCAGATGACACAATATTACTAGCAGAGAATAACAAATGCTTGGGAGAACTATTGATGAAAGTTGAAGAAAAAAATGTAAAGGCAAGGTTACAGTTGAACATGAAAAAAAAGTCGCCACAGATGATTTCAATGACTTTAAAACTGGCAATGAAGACATTAACATAGTTAAAGATTTTGTATACCTCAGCTCAGCCATTAATCAAAGTGGAGACTGTAGTCAAGAAATCAGAAGGCCATTTCTGCACTACACTGTTATAGTGCTATTATTCAATTTTCAACATCCTGTGGAATTCTGGGGTTTGTACTCTCTGGCTGAGAATTCAAATGTCCCTCCCTAAACTGTAAACCCTAGGATTCCATAGGATGTTGTAAGTGGAATCATAACACTATAACAGTGTAGAGCAGAAATGAGCTAAGATTTGAAGGGGCAATTATGAAGGAACTAAGTAAGACCTTGAATGTAAAGATATTTCGCTGAAGGTCAGAATCATCCATGCCATAGTGTTTCCAATTTCTATGTATGGGTGTGAAAGCTGGACAGTGAAGAAAGCTGACAGGAAGAAAATCGATGGATTTGCTATGTGCTGCTGAAGGAAAATTGGATTCTCACTAGAAGCAAAAATGGCAAAATTGAGCCTGTTGTACTTTGGACATATCCTGAGATGACATGAATCATTGCAAAAGACAGTTAATGCTTAGAAAAGTGGGAGGCAGTAGGCAAAGAAAGAGGACACACTGCAGGTAGATTGATTCAATCAAGGAAGCCACAGCTCCGAGTTTTCAACACCTGAGCAGGGCAGTTGATGACCAGGGATTCACAAGAGTCACCATAAGTCATTTAGCAGCACATGACAACAATATCACTAACAGTAGTTTTTAAAGGTAGCAAAACTTGGTTGGATTCTTAATGTGGTATATGTGTTTGTCTCATTCAGCCCCATTGCCTCCACTATACAAATACTGCATCTCACAAATGTTGGCTAGCAAGAGTTAAGGTTGATACTTTAAAAGAAAAACAAACTAGCCCCTGTTTCTGTATCTTTAACAGCAGCCTTTTCTATAACAGTAATTTTGTAGGTGAAAGTTTTCTAGCATAAAGATAAGTGATAAGGAAAGTCATGTTACTTTTATGTATCCAGAGGCTTTTAAAGGTACTGGATCAGGACCAGTAAAAATAAAAGCCAAGTTGGCATTTGTACTTGCAGCACACATAGGACTGATGAAAAAAAAACCTTTCAAACGCAAGAGAAACATAAATACATTTAGGGTTATTTGGTGGTCTTTGATGTTCTCAGTCTCATCTCTCATCCATGAAATTGGGTGGAGGTAAAAATACAGACTTCATAGCTTCGTTGTAAGGATAACTACTCTAAGAAGGATGGAAATAAATAACTACAATAGGAGATGCTGTTTTTGATGTTGTTGTAGTCAGTATTTATGTTCTCACTCAGGTGCATACAGAACTTGTGGGTCTGCACTCATTAGTGCTCATTAGACCAGAACTGGATTAATAATGGTTGAGTAATCCTATCATAAATGCAGAGCCAGGAGGAGGGATTCACCTTTTAGCTATGCTGGCTAAGGATACTGGGAGTTGTGACCCAAACTTTCTGAAGCTTTGATATTGTGCAGCTGTGTGATGATAAGTGGGCATTGTAATGAAATGTGCACAGCTGCCAACCCAGAATGTGAGGTAGAAACCGTCATATGGGAAACAGCCGCAGGCTGACCAATCCTTCAGTTTCACCCAACGACCAGCCCCATTTGTGATCATAATTACAGGTTTGGGGGAGTGTTCTTCTGTGCTGGTTAGACTGTCAGGATTAGACAAGGCAAACTCAGGTTCAAAGACCTCCTGAGCCATTTTTTCAATCTGACCTACTTAGTAGGACCAAAGCGTGAAACCATAAACACACAGCCCTTGAACTCCTTGGAAAAATGCTGGATTTAAAATCATTATCAACATCATTGCTGTCATTATTGTCATCATCATCTTCCTACCCATTGACCCACTAAATTACTAAAGATCACTCCAGTGAATTCCATTTTAATAATTTGTACACACTTTGGTCAATGGGCCATTTAAAAATGTAGTCCATAGAATTTATCTATAGCATAATATGTAAAAACCAAAGTCAGCCCACACTGTTTTGCTGCCTGAGGTAAGAAATTGAATTCACTAATCACCCATCCACAGCAAGCTGCAGAGTATCCAAAGTCTGCTGAGTTATTTTGGACCACAAGCCAGAAAACTCCAGTTGCATCTCTCCCTCTCTCTGGCAATAAGAATATAAGCAAGTCTCAGTTTACATTTTATCTCCATTTGCAATATTTCAAATTTACAACATTTCTCCATAAACAAACAGCTAAATGTCTTACATGCAGTGCATAGCTTTCACAGCAAACCTGAGTGAAATGGGAGGGATGAGAGAGTGAGGAGGATGAAGTAAGTTGGGAATTTTGGCATAAGAAAAGCTAACTGGAATGGGTTTCTGCTACCTGCCTAGATAGGGGCAGCGGGGAGAGGAAGAAAGCAACTGCAGTCTTGGTGTTGCCAGAAGGAAGGGGTTTTCTTTACTGCTTAGAAAGAAGTATATGAGGATGAGGAAGAAACTGGGATCTTGGAGTTTTGGTGTGGCTGTAAGGAATGGTTTCTTTTGCCAGCTTAGACAGAGGAGCTGCGACAGGGAGAAAGCAAGTGTTGACAGCGACAGTGCCAAAAAGAGTAACTCTGCTAAGCACACTGCAATAAAAACGATGAAGAATCTTGTGCCATCTTAAAGCTTGTGTACCATCAAGAACTGAGTGGGAGAGAAAAATTCATTGGTGTTTTGTACTTCTTATTTTGCTTGTTTGTATAGCTGTTTACTGTACAGGAGATGTGCTGCCTCTCCTAATGTGGGGCCCTCTGCACCTGAGACACAGCGGGAGATGTGCTGTGCTGCTTCTCTCTCTCTCTCTCTCTCTCTCTGAGAAAGCAGGGCAGAAAAACAGTTCTTACCAATTGCTGTCTGTATAAATACTCCTCTGAAGGAGAATGATCATCTAACAGCAAGCCAGTTCACTCCAGCCAAGCCCTCTCGGGATCAGTAGCTGCTGCATCTTCTGGTCCTTTATGAGAGCATCTGCACTCTTCTGTAGCCTAGAAAAGGTGAGCACTGATGTTTTATGTTTTAAAATTCTTTAAAATTGGTGGTGTGTTAACTAAAATTCCTAACATTGTGGCTATTTTAGTTTCATCAGAACAGATCTCCTGGTCTCCAATGATTCCCTATGGAACTGCTTCCCTCTGTTTAGTTTTAATTTACTTTGCAAGTCCAGGAACACAAAATGGAGACCCACCTGTACAATAAGGATAAAATAAGCAATTTGCTCCCATTCCATGGCACTCAAAATTTGCTCAATGAGATAGATACCTCCCTCTGCCCTGTAGTAGGCTGACTGGGATAAGAACGTGTCATTCTGCATCACAGAAGAAGAGGGTAGCTCTGCAAACTGGGAATCTAAGAACAAATCGCAGAGTTTTCTAAAAACAGACAACCAATGTAACACAAATGAACCCTTCGACACATAGTAACATGATGGCATATTAAGAGAGTGGAGGCAAAGCACTTTGAACATTTTAAGCACCCTTCTAATAATTATTACTACTCAACTATTCTAAGAATTAGGTTTTTGGGGGGATGGGGAATATGTTCTAATTATAATAAGCAGGGGGAAAACATAATGAAAAAAAGTGAAAACATCACTTCGACACAACCATGCCAAAAGTTGTGATCCATTGTGTTAATGTGGTAAGACCAGTTGTGGAATCATGGAGCTCTTCAGATCTTGTTGGATTGCAACTCCCAGCATCCCAGAATCCTTCATAGAACACGACCAGTGCCCATGCTGGTTGGAGAATTCTACAAACAGCATTTCCAGGCTCTGTCCCAAACCTCAGCCACAGATGTAACTGCCAGTTCAAGAGACTTCAGAACCTGAATTCTGAAACTGAAAGACAGCCCCTAGTGAAGTTTCAGGGAGGGAGGAGGGTCCTCAACACACAGCAATATGTCCACACACACACAGACACACACTTTTGTTTAAGGCACTGCTCTCACCGTGAGCTTCCTCTCCTTTGTTCTGAGGAATGGAGAAGAGAGATCAGGTTCTGAGATGTGGGAATCCCAGCCACAGACCTCACGGGGCGACCTTGGGCGAATCACTGTGTCTCAGCCATAACTTAACTCACAAGGTTGTTGCTGTTCTTAGAGTGTGGGTGAGAAGAATCAGAAATGCTATCTTCTCTCCTTGAGGATTTAGGGCAGAATAAAAGATAATAAATAATTGGTAGGTGGGTGTTTTATAGCCCTATCCTGTGCATATTAACTCCCTCTCCTCGCTTCTAGCCTCTTTCTTCTCTTCAATGACTTTTCTTCATCCAGATGCTGAGGTACTGCCAGTGTGATAAATGCCTCAGAAGCCTCAGCCAGGCATGAGTAATGCCTCTCACAAAAGTTATGAGAGGCCCCCGGGCCTCCTTGCATTGATAAATGGGATGATGGACATCCTCCCACAAATGACAGGCAACCCTCGCCAAATCGGCACCGTCCTGAGACCACAACATCCTGACTCCGATTTTAAAGGACAGAAGCTAATGCCTTTCATTAGCTTCTTGCCAAGTATAATATAAGAGGCAAGCAGACAACCCCAAAGGAACAGATGCAGCCAAAGGCCAGAGGCATTATGTAAACAGCAGTTAGAAAGCAAGAAATGCTTTCTATCAACAGCGATTAACTTGGCCATTAAGTACATGGGAAGCCCTGCCTTTCCTGGCTTAAAAGAAATGCCATTATGGCTTCCACACGACAGATTTCAGATTATTACTCAGGGTAGGGGGAGGGGGTTAATTCCGATAAACTCTTATCTATCTTTCTTCCTAACTTGCGATCAGATTTCTGATTTCTACTGGACAGTGAGGAAGGCTGACAAAAAGAGAATCAACTCATGAACATGTGGTGCTGAAGAAGAGTTCTATGGACACTACACTACTTTTTTGGATGACCAAAAAGATAAATAAATGAGTCTGGGATCAGACTAACCCTGAACTTTCTCTAGAAGATGAAATAACTAAACTAAACCTATCATACTTTGGACATATGAGATGACACAGCTCACAGAAGAAGATGATAATACTTGGTAAACTGGAAAGCCGTACGGAAAGGGGGAGATTGCACTATAGGTGGATTGACTCAATCAAGGAAGGCACAGCCAAGAGTTTTTGGAACCTGAGCAAAGCTGTCGATAGGGCTTCTTGGAAACCTTTTACCAATAGGGTTGCCATAGGTTGAAGCTGACTTGACAACAATAAATCACAACTGTCTCAAATGTTACTTCTTTTGGACTACAGCTCCCAGAATCCTGCAGCCAGCCCAGCTTCTGGCTTTCCCAAGCTCTGACTTTTCTCTTATTTGGGGCTGTTAACTTCATTTCTGGCTAAGCTCCTATGCAAATTCAACAAGAAAAGCTTTTTGCATCATCATCATCATCTTCATCTCAACGCAGAGGAACGTCGCAGCTGCTGATTTTTCTGCTTCTGTTGCTGGGGAGAGGTGGAAAAGGATGGCCATCATGCATTCCACCAAACCTGTCAGGTTCAGTGGAAGAGGAAAATCTGCACCTGGTGAAATTCTGCCATGTCTCCTTCAGAGCTATTGAAAGCCAGTTTGCACTTGATACAGAGAGGGACAGTAGCCTTTACCTGGGTGGAGTATGTTCAGGAGAGTACTAAAGACATTGAGTACCTAGGACACTAGGTTGCAAACAATGAATTGAAGTGTACCTTTCTGTTATCCAGTGATAAGCCACCACCTCAGCCTCAGCTCAAACTGACAGCATGTGGCCTGCCTGCTTGAGTTGCTAGCTGAGGACTATCCCAGGCCCTGAGATTTCAGTGACAAAACCTAGAGACAACTCCTTCTAATATCACAGAAGGTGGGCCCTGGTAATGCCACCAGGAATGGTACACTAAGCACCAACCACAGCTGCATAGAGTGTATAATTCAAATAAAAAGAGACAAAGACAATTTCCACACAACACTGTTACAGTGCAGTTGTTCCACTTGCAACATCCTATGGTATCCTGGGGTTTGCAGTTCAGGGAGCAGCATTTACAATTCTCAGCCAGAGAGCTCTTTGGCCTCAGGAAACCACAAACTCCGGAATTCCACAGGATGTTGAAAGTGGAATAATAGCACTATAACAGTGTAGGACTGAAAGGCCCAAATCTAACAAATGAGGGAATACACACAAGCACAACTGTGTGTGACAGCCAGCTTGGTATAGTGGTTTAAGCATTGGGCTATGACCCTGAAGACCAAGGTTTGATTCCCTGCTTGGCCATGAAAACCCACTAGGTGACCTTGGGCATGTCATACATTCTCAGCCCCAGAAAAACCCATGATAGGGTCACTATAAGTCAAAAACAACTTGAAGGTATACAACAACAACACACACATGTCTTCTTGCACTGAGATTCATTGTGAGGACTGGAGAACAGAGACCAAGGAACCCTATGCCTTACAAAAGTGTCATAAAAGTTACTGAGACTCAATCTATATATGCAGTGATCTGTATCATGGCAGAATGAATGGTGCCATTTCAGACTACAGATAGGCACCACCGTCTTAAATGCCCCTGTGTGTAAACCGGGGTGGGAATCAAATAGCTCTCCAGAGCTTGTTGGGCTGCAACATCCTCACCAATGGCTAAGCTGGCTAGGGCTGCCAGGAGCTGCAATTTAGCAATATCTAGAGAGCTGCACAGCTCCCACACTTGGTATAAACCAGGAAAGAACTCCAAAAGCCCTCTTGCAAGAAGGAAAGAAAACCAAAAAATGGGAGAAAGCATTATTTGGGGTAGGTTTCTTCATGCAGAGAGGTTTAAAAACAAGACAATAAAAAGGAATGTGATTCATCTAAGCCAACTGTATTCTAGGGTTGTATCACAGCCACCTTAATGCCATTGAATATGCAGATTCACCATGGGGCCTACTTTTTACATATGCAGAAGGAAGTGAAGAGAACTCTTCAAATTATAGGGAAGGATGGAGATGAGATCCCCCCTCAATCCCATCCCCAATTCTGTCAGGTGTAAAAAAAATTGTTGAAAAGGAATCTCATCTGGAAACTTACTGGCTAGGAAGAGCACATTTCTGCCAGATATTCTAGTATTTACTTTTTAACTTGTAAAATGTTGCTTTGTTTTCATATGTGTATTACCAGCATCCAGCAGCTAAAACTGAGACATCTTTCTTTGGGGTTACAAGCATAGCCACTAGGTATTCCAGATGGGAATTCAGAGAGTTGTGATCTGAAAAGAAATAACTTTTCAAACTTCTGTATTCTCCTCCCTCAAGACTCTCTCACTTCATCCCACTCCACGTCTACACTAGGCCTGAATTAATCATAGAGTTGCACTGTTTCTATATGATATTCAGTTTAGTCCCATGCTGGTGAGAGAAAATCAAGAGTTAGAGCAACTGCAGCCAATGCCAATGTCCATTGTTTACTTAAGGACTTTAGCCAGGAGAAAGAGAGAGATCACAGTCTGGTTAGGGAAAATAATTAAGAAGTGCCTCATGCAGCCTATTATGCAGTCAAGCATCCAAAGACCTATCTAGTCTTATCTAATCCAGCATCCTTTTTAACCAGATGCCTCTGGGAAGCCCAGATACAGGACAGGAGATCCATACCTTCCAACATTTCACAGACAAAAACTGGGACATGTCTGGTCAGGCAACATCAGAGTGCAGTCAAGATGGTGAAAGTTATTAATGAGGAAGAGTAGACAAACTAGGGGAGGCTGTACCAGTTCACTTTTGCCTGAGTCTGCTGGGAAGGGCAACACTCCATCCCTCCTTTCCCCTTCCCAGCCCAGTTATTGAAATGCAAACTGAGTTAATGAAGTCCATCAATGGAAGTAAGTGCAGGACAAAGGAGGGAAGAATGAGGAAGAGAGAGAAACCATGGCATTTTAAAAGCAGCTGAAAAAGTGGGACAACAGAGGAATAACTGGGACTGTCCTTGCCAAATCAGGACACTTGGAAGGTATTGAGGCCATGTTCTCCAGTGCTGGCATGCTGTTTCTGACTTAGTAGCTATTAACTATCATGACTAGTAGCCATTGATTATCCTAACACCACGTAACGGATACCATCATTAAATTGCTTTAACCAATAAGAGATTTAACTTGGAAAAAGTTCTCCTTTTTTTGGATTACCAAAAAAATAGCAATTTCCAGAATCCTTTAGCTTCCAAAATCTTCCAGCCAGCATTGCCTATAGGTAGCTGAGGGATTCTAGAAGCTGAAATATCTCTCTGACTCTCCTGGAGTCCCACCAAGCTCAGGTTTATCCTAATAGCTGAAAGCTCTGTGTGTATGTGTACCTTCAAGTTGTCAGTTGACCCCATGAATTACATCGGGTTTTCTTAGGCCAGGAAGAGGTGGTTTTACCAGTTCCTTCCTCTGAAATATAACCTGCAGTACCTGGTATTCACTGGTGGGTCTCCTTTCAAAGTACTAACCATGGCTGACCCTGCTTAGCCAGGAGCTGGCACCTTTTGGGTATTTAGACTCCTGGCTGAAAGCTGCTCTCCTGTAATTTAAGGCATTTAGAGCTAATCTTGGCCCGCTGGAGTAGCAGTGAAGGAAGGCTGGCCCTCTTCTGTGTGACTGTCCTCTGGGAGCACTTTGAAGAAGACTCTCATGCTGTTGTGCCCCCCCCCTCTCTTTCTTGTGCGCTCTCTCTCTCTCTCAAACACACACCATGTGAAGTCCTTTGAGTGTTCTCCATGTGCTGTACAAATGGTAAGATACATATAAAAATATCATATTGATCAGGAATGAAGAAAAGGAGGGGGGGAAATAACACTCTCAAGAATCTGGGACAATGGGATGGAACGCATGCCTGTCTGCGTCTTCCCTTTGAATATCACAGCCTCAGAAGAAGTCATCCACTTCGCTGACTATCTAGGCCAAGCAACAAGCAAAGGATGCCTTTGCTGCTTTCACCCTCAAGCAATTTAGCTCTAGGTAGTGCAGCTTCAAAAGGGTTCCAGCCAAAATGATACCCTGCCCTGTCACTCTGGGGCATTTATATCCCACCTTTCAGCCTAGCCGAGAACCTGAAGAAGTTGTTATCCAAATCATCAGACAAGGATGACATCCCAGTGTATTAATTATGTGATTATTTCTGTCCATCAAAATAAGATATCAAAATTGTTTTTATCACCTCCTCCAACTCCACTGTGCCTATAGGTATCAGTTCTTATTCTTTACTGGAGGCAGCTGAGTAAAGAAGCTGTTGGATGGCAATTCCCATCAACCCAAACAAGCAAAGCCAATGACGAGGAATGCTTGGAACTGCAGTCCCGTTACATGCTGCCCATTCCCCTCCTTGAATATTTTCTAGAATATTCTGCAAGGTGTACCTAGCTTGAAAATCCTTCCCTTCTCTATCCTCACAGCTGTCACAGCTTTGGCTCAGTACATAAGACCTGCCAGATCACTCCAAAGGCCTAATCTAGTCAGATGGTCTCTTTCCACAGTGGACAACTAATTCCCTTCAAACAATCAGTCGGGAAACCCACAAGCAAAACCTAAGCAAGTGATACTGAGAAACAAACTGCTTATGATCTCAAAAGTCATAAATAGGTATGCTGACTGGTAGCCCCCGATAGCTTTATTCTCCATGAATTTGTCTAATTCGCTTTTAAGCCATCTGCAATGGTGGCTAGTATTCCATCTAGTGCTAGTGAACTCCATAATTAATGTGCTGTGTGAAAATGTACTTCTTTTTATCTGTGCTGAATCTCCCACCATTTAGCTGTATTGCATGATCCTGGGTTGTAATATAATGAGATGTGAGGAAAACTTTCTATATGCTTTCCCCACACTAGAAATAATTATATGCACTATTGTCATTTCTGTCCTTGCTCATCTTTTTTCTATATTAAAAACTCACACACTAAAAAACAGGAAAAAGTCAAATGCTTGAGTGAGGAAGTCAGAAAATGCTAAATCAGCAACAATCAACACCTGACGAAATAAAATGGGCTGATAAAAATGGCTGTATAATTGAAGAAAATTAACATTACAAATTCAGATTTGAGGCAGCCTGGTCTAGTGATTAGAGTCAGACTAAGATTGGGTAAAACTCCCAGGATGACAGGTGATCCTGGACCACTGACTTTCACTTAGTGTAGCCTACATTCTAGGAGTGTTGTACTGATACAATGGGGGAAAGGAGAACTATTTTCCTGCCTTCAGCTTGCTGGTAGGATGGGAACATCCTTTGCACACTGCCCTCTTTTATGGTTAATAAAAATATTCTTTAATTAAGTTTTTTCAGTGAGAAAGGCTGTCTATGACCTTCAAAAGATAAGTGGACACAATATTCCTTTTTAATCATAGTTTGGCTTGGTTACATAAAAGTAGTTGTGAGCAGAAAGTGTTATGAGTTGATTAAAAAGATGTTAATTACTGCTCATATATTAATAGCCAGCTAATGAAAAAAAAACCTAATCTCTTTCTGCAGATGAATGGCAAAATAAGTAGTTATGTCACACAGAAAAGAAATGGCTAGGCTTATTCCTCTAATTCAAAGAGACAAACACCATGAGAATGGGGCATATTTTATTCAAACAGGTTTTTATGGATATTATTTTGGACTTAAGCCCACAATGTAACTCGTCTTGAAACAAAGATTATATAATAGGCTTACTAATTGTACAACATATTAATAGATTAATTGTATAATAAATATGCCTCAGTCTCACAGTTCTGCATACATATATGCAATTTAACATATGCATACATAACTGGCTGATATAGCATGTCTTCCACTGTTGTTGTTTTTTAAAAACTGACTTTTAAAAAATAAACACATGTATTCTCTTAATCAGTTTATTTACATTTTTTAAAAAAGAATGAACTTTTTTCCCCCGGACAGTTGAATGAACTAATTTCCATCGGTTTTGGAAAGACCAGTATTTGAATTGCCCAGTGTTCCCTTAACATCTGCAATTAGCAGGTGCTAATAGTTTGCCTTAGGCCCTGTAAATCTTCACCTTTTGATTTGAGAATGGCAAATTTCTGTTAAAGGCAGGCTGCAATTTGGATGGGGGCAGGAGAATGGTTAGCTTTTTAGATGGCCCAGTGGTTCTGCCTGAACTCCTTTTCCTTTCCACTAGCTGTGATCCTGGTGGGTGTTGCTGGTATCCAGCCTCAAGGATATGTAGGCTTAGACTTGCTGTCTTTATTTCTGATGAAGGCACAGTGCATAACAGCTGCCTGGCGGGTGTGAATTACAACAGGTGCGTTTTGATTCAGCATTCCACACCTATGCTAAGGAAATCTGTGCCTATTGAATTTCTGTCTGTTACCAAGCACTGTATTGCTCTTACCCACCCTAGAAAACCCATGGTAATGGATGGATGAAACCTGTTCTGTACTGTCTTATCCAAGAGCACACTCTCAGATGCTCACCTCGTTTTCCCTCAAGGTCAAACCTCAACTGCATTTTTCTCTTTGCAATCCTGCTAAAGAAACAAGTCCATTCCTATTTGAATAAAAAGGTTTTTCATCAGTGATAATGGCTCCCCCTTCTGGTCGATAAAGAAATAGCCACTATTTAGCCATTTAGGTCAGAAAAAGACTGGTGCTTCTTGGAGTTACTTCAGAGTTGCAACTACAGTCCTCCCGCCACATTCGCTAGGGTTAGGGGCACAGGACCCTCATGAAAGTGGAAAAACTGTGAATAACTTTTGGCCCTCCTCAACCATATTTCAACACACACAAAAATATGCTGTCCCATACCATATTCAACCCACCATGGATTCCTTTGAGGCATCAGGGTTCCTTCACAAGGCAGAAGTGGGTGGCTGGTGGGGCCCTTACTGCCATCCCCACTGCTGCCCCACACCATTTTAAAGAGGGACTTACAAGCTCTATTCTCAGTCTCACGAAGCTTGCAGTCCCTATTAAAATGGCATAGGGAGGCAGCAGAGGTGACAGTAAATAATCCATGAATAATCAAATCCAAAAAGTGCAACTCACAAATGTGGAGAGCTGACTGTAGAATGAAAAATCCACCAACCAGAGTCAGGTGCAAGCAGAGATAGTGTTCATATGAAATAAAATGGTGCTCTGAGTCTAG
This sequence comes from Ctenosaura bakeri, assembly GCA_948474755.1. NCBI lineage: Eukaryota > Metazoa > Chordata > Lepidosauria > Squamata > Iguanidae > Ctenosaura > Ctenosaura bakeri. The sequence continues at coordinate 12,743 of CAOLHI010004936.1, read as the reverse complement.
GATTTCTCTGCAGTACCCAGTGTGTACTGTGGTCATAACAGGTTTTTTTCCCCTCAAAAAAGTCTACAATTTTTTATTCCCAAGCTATCTTCCCTTCAGAAGCCTGAGGTTGCAAAAGTCATCTAGTTGCTGTTGTTGACATGTTAAACCAATTGGGAGTCATAGGTCCTCATTGTTCCCTTGCCTATCTCCCAGAGATCTACCAGCACGTCCTGACCTACCTTCTGCTTGCCCCTAATTTAGATGTCTCTGATGTTTTAAGACTTCAAGTAATTTCTGACTTGGGGCAACCCTAAGATAAACCTCATGGGGTTTTCTTGACAAGATTTGCTCAGAGAGGTTTTGCCATCGCCTTCCTTTGAGAATGAGAGAGAGTGACTTGCCCAAGGTCAAGGCTGAGCAGGGATTCAAACCTTGGTCTCTGGAGTCATAGTCCAATGCTCACACCACTACACACTCTTGTATGTCTGTACCCTCTCTAATGCAAAGACTGCCAACTATTTGTGGCAGGACTCCGATGCTATCTGTAGGAGTGGTGGAAATCTGTCAGGTGCAGCTTTTGCAAAGGAATGCAGTAAGCAGAAGTTTCACCTGTTCTGTTTTTGCCTTTCATTAAATCCACAACGCAGGAATGTAACTAGGGCCATTTCCACACTAGACTATTATAGTGCTATTATTCCACTTTCAACATCCTATGGAATCCTGGGGTTTGCAGTTGAAAGTGGAATAATAGCACTATAATAGTCTAGTGTGGAAATGGCCCTAGTTACATTCCTGTGTTGTGAATTCGTGAAACGGCCTAGAATTTGCAAGACAGCCATCAGCAGCATTGCCAACTGACCAGGAAACAAAGAAACAAAGACAGCACTGCCTTCATGTTGTATTCAACCTATGGCAACCCTAAGGTGACCCTAGAGAGCCACTGTGTAGTTGCTTGAGTGTTGAACTACGACCCTGGAGATCACAGTTTCCCACTTGGCCATGGAAACCCACTGGGTAACCTTGAGCATAACACACACTCTCAGCCCCCCAGAAAACCCCATGATAGGTTCGTTTTAGGGTCACCATAAGTCAGAAAAGACTTAACGGCATATAAGGTAGATCTATCATGGGGGTTTCTTGGCAAGATTTGTTCAGGAGAGTCTTTCCCTTGGTTTTCCTCTGAGGCTGAGTGTGACTTGCTCAAGGTCACCCAGTGAGTTTCCATGGCCAAGTGTGGATTGAAAGCCCAGTCTCCAGAACCCTAGTCCAAAACCCAAACTATTACTGCACTATGCTAGCTCCAAACACAGTGTTTATTGTTAACTGCCATCAGGTTAACCTCAACTTATGGTGACCCTTTGAATGTGAGACTTCCATGTCACCTATCATCAACAGTCCTACTCAGCTCTTGCAGATTCAGGGCCATAGTTTCCTTGAGTCCATCCATCTGTAATGCAGTCTTCCTCTTTTCCTACTGCTTTCTACTTCATTAAGCATCATTGTCTTTTCTAGTGAGTCATGGCTTCCATGGTGGTACGTCTTCTATGGCAATACAGCCTACAGCTCCTAATAGAAGTTTGCACTTTCATTTCACCAGACAAAGCTTTGCACAGCATAAAAATGGATTTTACAAAACCTACCTTTTGATAACCTCCTTTGCTGTGACGTAGGGATATATTTGTGGGATCACATTTCAAAAACTCATTGGTAGGATATACCACTCTGATGTGGCTTGGCATTTGGTTTCAGAAGTCCACTTCCTCATGACCCCATTACTTATTTAACTGTTATATAGTGTGCATTTATTTGGGGGTTATTTTCCTTCAAATGTGGAAAAGGATCAAGTTACAGGAGTCATATCAATCTTCAGTTTCTAAAAGAAGCAACTACCATGCTTAATACAAACGGGGGGGGTGCGCAATGATTTTGAACTACAGCTCCTCAAATCTGGCCATATTAGAGGGAAGACTGTGGCGCTAAGGTCCAACAAAGAAACTTTTTCAGTCTCTGAAGTTTACACAAAAGGTGCAAGACCCCACAAGCCCCACATATGTGGTTAGACGATGAGACTAACAACATATTTTGAGAGCCCCTCTCATGATTCAGGGAGTCATGCTAGCCTGCCTCAGCAAAAACAACAAAGGATTTTACAAATGTAATGATTTTTATTTGGCACAAGCTTGTGTGGCCTGTAGTCCACACTTTTCACGCTGTGTAGAACGTGTTGGTCTTGAAAGTATCACAAAACACCTTGTCGTTTTTACCACGGCATTACCTCAGACTCCAAACCAGCCCAGGTTCCCCTCAAACCTGCGCTCATATTATTTGGAATAACAAAGAATTCCTCCGGTTTGGAAGTGAGTGAGGAAGAAGAACGACCGGGGAAAAAAAAAAGCCAAAAGCCAGATAAATGGCGTGTTTGTGCTCGTTTTGCAGAATGGGGTAATTTGTTTTCCGTGATACAGCACTTTCTCCTGTGAAGTTCCTTTATTTTGGAGAAAAGATAACTTGTTAGGTCCCATTGGTAAGAAACCTTCTCCCCCTCAGGGATTTCACACGATCCAAAACTTCGACGGCTCCTTTTTCACGAATTCAAAACAGCGGGGCCTTGGCTCCCTTTTCCTTTCCCGCCCTTTCAGGAGCCCGGAGAAGCGAGTTCAATCTTTTCAGACGGCTCTTCGCCAACATTGTGTTACAAATTGTCGCTCGTCTTCCTTTTCCTTTGTTGTAAAATGACGACAATGGTTGAGGGAGGGGGCTGTTGAGCATCCCCAACGCCTCGCCTGGTGGATCCCTTTCTGCCAGCTTTCTCTTTTGCCGACTTAAATTAAGCTTCCTCTGAGCCACCAACTCCTGTCCTAAGATATTCGAGTGACTGGTACAAGAGCCGGGGAGAGAGTTTTGAATGTGGACCACCCAAACTCCAACGAGGAGCCTCCTGATAGCTTGAGGCTAACGTAAGTATTACGGTATTTCCTAGACTATGTATGCTTTCCTAGGAAAGAGGCATTATTTTTAAGGCGTGCGTTGATATGCATGCTACTCTCGGGTTGCGCATTTATTTACTTTAGATCCTGCCTGACTCCCAGGGCATTTCCGCACTAGACTGTTACAGCGCTATTATTCCACTTGCAACATCCTATGGAATCCTGGGGTTTGCAGTTTAGGGAAGGGCATTTAGAATTCTTAGCCAGAGAGCTCTTTGGCCCCAGTAAACTACAAACCCCAGAATTCCACAGGATGTTGGAAGTGGAATAATAGCACTATAACAGTGTGGTGCAGAAATGGCCCCAGTGTTGGGCCCAAGGCGGCTCACAGTATAAATGACGACTGAAACGGGAAAATTTATTTGGCGGATTGAACCTTAGCCAATCCCCAGTACTAACTTGTTCGCCTTTAAAGTTCTACATCTTTCTTGCTTTTGAGGGAAATTGAAACAGGACAGATGGCAAGCAGGACATTGGCTTGGGAAGATCGACATCTTGATAGCCTGACCCGATTTTTCAAGCCTCGCACGATGATTAGAAACGATACCACAGTGCTTTCTTTGTAGCTACTCCCAGGCTTTGGAACTCCCTCCCTGGAGAGGCTGGGATGGCTCCCATTTTTCTGTATTTCTGCAAGCAAGGGAAAACTTTGTTCCAACAGTCTTTGGGGAAATGAAGGCAAGGGGCTTTTAATGGTATGCTGTCTTGCTGGCTTATCTTTTAGTGGGTTTGTTTTAAAATGGTTTTAATTCCATATATAGCTTCTTGTATGTCTTGTATTTGCTTGCATCAGTATTTTGATTTTTGTAAGCCGCCTTGAGGCCCTGTATTGGGAAATGAAGTGGAATATAAATGAAACCAACCAAAATAAAGATAATATCCAGTTCAAGAGCCCATGGTATCTATTGCAAATGGATGATGCGAGTTGGGAAAGCATCATTATGTAGGAGGTCCATGTAGCTGGCCAGGAAAGAGGGAGGGTGGGTAGTCTCTGGGCCAAATTCCTGAAAGAAAGAAGAAATATCAGCCTCAGTGCATGTTAGATTAACTGAAGATCTTAAACCTGAAAATCATTACCTATGACTATGCTGGGAAATTCTCCCAACTTGCAAATACTCTGAGTGAGAGAAAATCTACAGTCGTCTGACTATTTCCAAGTGGAAGTACAGGGCATTCTAAATTGACAGTGTTCAAAAGCATGAAGTTTTATATGATAGCTACTGCAGTAACTGTTATACTATAGGTGAATTGGTTCTGTAGAAGCTATTGTGGATTTTATTTGACCTAGAATGAAAATGTGTGATCTTGGGCATTTTAAGTACTCAAAAAAGCCAGTGTCTTCAAGAACCCTAACACAGGTAAGGACCATTAAGCTCACTGGCTCTTACTTTGTTCAGTAGACACTGATAGCATAGTATTGGTACTCTTTACCTCCTTTCTTTCCTAGCAATTATAACTTAGATTGTAAGCATTAATTTTTATATCTACTTACTTGGGAGTAAGCCTCATTGAGTTACTTTGGAGTAAGCTTGTACAGAGTAGTTCTGCCAGCTGTTTGCTGAAGGAATCTGTATTGTTTGGGGTTTTTGTTTACAATATTTAGTAAAAAGCCATGTCTTGATACTGCTATAGTCATAAAGAAATAATAATGATGAAGCTAGGAGAGCTATCTTTGATATCTATCCTCAGAAACCTGGAAAGAAGGAAACTTTGAAAAATTAGTTGGGACAAGCACAGACCCAAGTTGTTACTTGAGCTAACTTTTCATAATCTTCTGAACAACTCCCTTCCCCTAGTAAACATGCACAAAGAGAGAGACAGAATATAAAACAAACCAGTGGGTTCGGTAGAAGTAAAAATGGAACAAGTTGGCAGATGGTATCTTACATTTTTTAAAAAAAAGATGAATGCAGGTACTGTATAGAATAATGTATTGTTTATCCAGATCACCTTTGATTAATTCCAGCCCCCAAGAGGTAAAAGAGAAGAAATGGCTACTGAAGAGTGTTTACAGGTGAGGAAAAGAAGGTTAAGGGGGTTCAAGGATTTTGTGTATTATGTGGCTGGAGTACAAGCAGGAGGAGCAGGGTTGGACATGAAAAAGACAATCTTATTGGACTGACCTCAGATCTGCTTTTCTAGATACATATTGCTGATGATGATGTGGTGGGTGGATGGCTTGAGGATTGCAGCTACAGGGTGTGGTGCAAAATGAGGGTACTGACACCCCAAGTAAGGATTATGCTCCCTCCAATGAAATGTTCCTTCAATCCCCTAATTTCTAGCAATGAAAAGAGTGAGACATTGAAAATTGTTTACACTCACAATTCTATTTAGGTCTGCTTGGAAAAAGCCCCACTAAATTCACTGGGTCTTACTCTGAAGGAAGGATATATATTACAGAGGTGGGGAACCTCACGCCTGGGGCTGAATCCATTTCTCTTGTGAGTCCCAATCCAATTGTCTGGGCTTCCCTAGTTGGCCATGTCCCCTTCCCTATTGCACCATCATTTGGTGCTTTCCCAACTTCTATATGTCCCCCCCATTCTGAAAGTTATGATACTTTTTCTCAAAAAAACTAGTAACTGCCCAAAGCTAAAATATGTTAGTATTTTGGGTCCCACCTTTTGTCTTTGCCCTGTGCCCTGCTCTCCCCAGCTTCTCTGAAATTGAATTTGGCCTTAGGTTTCCTCTTCTTATTTAGGGCTGCAGCTTCCAATTCAGTACACACTTTCTTAGGAATAAAATACACAGAATGCAGTAAGGACTTACCTCTGAATTGTCTTGCATAGGCAAACCTGAAAGGCAAAATTACACAAGGTGTTTATTCAGGAGTGAGTGCCTAAGAATTCTAGAAAAAAGTCCTCAAAAGGATTTTTTCAGCAAATATGAAGGTGTGGATCAAGATTACATGCACTGTCCCTGAGCTCCATATGTTTATCTAGAGCTCTAATATTGGCCTAAGCATACATACTTGTTCAAACCTACCGTTCCTGTGCAATCAGAAATGGAGAGCTTTGGAAGAGTGATTTTCCCCAACTGCATCCAGTAAAAGGCAGGGTCCTTAATCATCAGTTCTGAGTCACTCTCTGTCCTGAATCTCTTTGGCAAAAGTTAGGGCTGAACCAATCTACCATTACCAGAATGAGTCAGTTACTTCAGGCAGCATAGAGGAGTGGGACGTAGAGCATTGTTTGAGGATAGAGTTGTGGGTGTCCGGCTGTGGACCCAGCCTCCTCCTGTTTTCAAGTGCAATGGAGGATCCTCTCTTCACTCTTGAGTTGAAGTCCTGAATCAGTCAGCTTCTCTTTGTGAAATGCTGTGGGGTTGGAGCAGTGATGTATTTAAATCTTTTACTCCAAGTCTTAAGTCAAGTCTCAAGTTTCTACCTTCAACTCTGAAGTCAAGTCTCAAGTCCTCAAAGATACTTTCAAATCAGGTCTTAAGTCGGGGAGCCAACCTATATTCCAGAATTTCTGGATAGAGTCAAATAAAGTCAGTTTTAACAATTTAAGCAGAGTCAACCCTCCATATTTGGAATTTTGCCATCTAGAAGTGGGGAATAGGATCCTTCTTACTCCCCCTTCCTGAAGCTGGAGGCTTTTGTGCCAATGAGCATAAAAGAGTCTGCAGCTTTGGAAGTGTGGAATAGGATCTTTCTTGCTTCCCACTACTGAAACTTCAAAAGCTTTAGAAGGAAGGATCCTTTCTTCTCAAGCCCGTTGCCTAACAAATTTGTTGTTGCCCTCTAAGAAATGCACCCTGCACTCTGGGGTGAATCTTGTCTTCTGCTCTGCAGAAAAGTTTTAGAAGACTCCTCTGTTATACAGTGGGGACAGGCTGCTAAGCGAATCTCAAGCTCATTGCCTAACCCATTTGCTGTTCTCTGAGAAATGCGCCTACACTTTGGACTTGAGATGGGTTGTCATGTGACCAGTAGGCAAAAAGAGATGGAAGTGCTGTTCTGGATGAATGTGTTATGTTACTAAACCAAGGGCAGCAAGTCAGTCTCTAAAAATATACAAGTCTGGAGTCAAGTTGAGTCAGTGCCTCATTTATTGCTGAGTTGAGTCTGAGTCAAGTCACTGAAGTGACTTAAGGGTGACTTGAGTCTGAGTCAATTGACTCAAGTCTACATCACTGTGTTGGGGGCGGGAAACGTTATCTTGTCCTTCAGTCTAAAATGTGCATTGGTTTGGTCCACTGTAGGAATCCATTCTAGGTAAAAGGATGATGCAAAGTAAAGTGGATATGGAAGGTTTGCCTCTGAACTGAACACACACAGGGCAAAACCTTCTCTGTCTCTGGTTGTACATGTAGGACAAATAGCAGAAAGGTAGAAGAGAGATGGGAGCCAGTGTGCTGTAGTGGCCTGAGCATTGGAGTATGACCATGGAGACCAGAGTTTGGTTCTCTTCTCAGCCATGGAAACCCCCTAGGTGACCTTGGACAAGTCACACTCTCTTAGCCCCAGAAAACCCTGTGATAGGTTCACCTTAGGGTCAACATAAGGTGGAAATGACTTGAAGGCACACAACAACAAAAGAGAGATGGACTGTGAGCATTCTCGTTTTCCCTTTTGAGTCTGAGCACGTGCTAATTTGTTTCTCCCTCTTGCTGCTTTAGGAGCCAACAGCTTTTCAAGAAGTCTCAGTGAGTCTTACTGAGGAAAAGGAATTTGCTTTGGATCCCTACCTGTTTGCTCTCAGTGGGAATGACATCCGTCAGTACTGCACAATGCTGTCTCTGCTGGGTGAGCCTTGAGTCGTTGTCTTCTCTTTTGCCGCCACCACTTCCTCCGCCTCAACCTCCTTATTATTATTATTATTATTTTAAATCCTTATTTATTTATTACTTTCAAGTGTATCCCACCTTTTTCTCCAATAAGCTCAAGGCAGTGTGCATGGCATTCTTCCTTTCCATTTATTGACACAACTACTCTGAGAGGTAGCACACGTTGAGAGCAAGTGGATGGCTCAAGACTACCCAATCCAACTCCCAGTGCACCTTACTGAGTACAGAAGAAAATAAGAACCCTGCTGGTCCAGTTCCCTTTTCTGAAATATGATCCAGTTATTGGTGATGGATAGTGGTTTCCATTTCAATGGAGTGCTGGATCTGCTTCAAGTTGTAGTCTGAAGTGTAAAGAAGATAGCTGAGGTGATGGTCCAATCCCCTAAATAAATTCAGGACCTTGGATAACTCCTTTAAAGCTCAGAGAATTCACCACCCCATTGGCATGAAGCCACCCACCACTAATGCTACTATCATGGATGTCACACTCTTGTGTACATGGATGCACAACACACATTTGTACTGGATCTTTTGACGTGAACCATAGGGCAAGGACAAAATCTGACATGCCCAGAATTAAGGAAGGTAAAGACCACAGATGAGCTTTGAAAGTATTTATTTGTATATGACAGAAGAATTATGATGAATTTAAATAATTTGTTTTGGTCATGTGCTGTCCAGTCAACTTCAATTTATGTTGATGCTGTAACTGAGTGCTCCAAGATACTATTATATTAACAGGCCCACTCAGGTCTTGCAAACTCAGGGCTGTAGCTTCCTTGATCAAGTTAATTTACTTGTCATGTGGTCTTTCTCTTTTTTTGCTGCATTTAACTTTCCCAGTCATTATCATCTTCTCCAATAAGTCATATCATATTATTTCAATCATACATCAGGGAAACTAGAATTGCATATCCAACAGCATTAATACTGAGAAGGTAAAAAGACAGTGTGCAATTAAAAATCAATGGTATAGCAAAATGGAGAGAAACAGCTAGTGAAATGCGTAACTAGCCCTTAAAACTTAAGAAAAATGCCAGCCCAAAATACCATGCATTCATGGGCGACCATATTTGTAGTTAGCTATGGAGAAAGAAGAAGATAAAGATATTTTAAAAGTCCGGATATGATATGAATGGGGAAGGAATAGCCTTTGAAAAAGTGAGGGTATTTGGGGAGGGAAAAGGAAAGCAAACAGAACTATTCTGGAAAGAAAATGAATGGTGGGAGAAAAGATGTATTTCAGAGAATCATAGAAGGGACCAGAAGGGCCACAGAATCCAACCTTCTGCCTTGCAAAATTAAACAACTAAAGTGCTCCTGGGAGATGGCCTTCCAACCAATTTAAAGACCTCCAAAGCAAGAGCGTCCATCACATTCCAAGGGAATCTGCTCCACTGTCAAATAGCTCTTACAGTAAACAGGTTTTTCCTAATGTTTGGGTGAAATCTTTTTCCTTGTAATTGGAATCTATTAGTTCATATTCTAGTCTCTGGGGAATCAGAAAACAAGCTGTCTCCATCTTCTACATCTACATCTTCCTTCAGGTATTTAAAAGAGGATATCGCATCACCTATGAGTCTTCTCTTCTCCAGGCTAAACATACTCAACTCACTAAGCCATTCCTTTCAGGGCTTGGCTTCCAAACCATTTACCATCTTGATCATCTGCCTTTGGACAAGTTCCTGCCTGTCAATATCCTTCTCAAACTGTAGTGCCCATTAACTGGACCAGATATTCTAGGTGAAGTCTAAACAGAATGGTACAGCTGTTTCTCTCAATATTACTTCCTTGATTTGCATGGATACAACCCAGATAGAAGAGATGAAAGCACTCAGTGTAAAGTTTAACCTTTCTTCATTGCTGCTGCCTTAAGGACGTTGGTGCAGGTGGCTGTTGAAATCTTCAGGGATGAAAAAAGATGGATGCAGTAAGGATGAAGGAGTTATTCTCCTAGGAAGAGAATAAGGGTCCCACCTGGACTGAAAGAATCATAGATTGCACGTGTACTGCACAGTTGTAGCCATTGGATACCATTTTAACTGTCATGGCTCTGTCTTATGGGATGCTGGGATTTGTAGTTAGATGATTGAGCCACTGCCCCCAATTCCATATCCACAGACCAACTCTACACAGGTGAGTTTTGGGTCAAAACAGATGCTTGCAGGACATAAGGATCAGAAATCCCAGCTTAAAAAGCAAGGTAGAAATCTGTTTACTCCTCTACCCTCCTAGTTTTCACTGGGCTATCCTTAGAACATTAGCTACTAGATTTAGGCTCCAAATGTGCTGATAGCTTATGCAGTTTATCGTTTGGCAATTGTGTAGAGGTTACAGTTGGACTATATTTCTCACAATCCCTAAGTATTGACTGGCTAGGGCTGGTAGGAAGTTGTAAACCAGAAATAATCTGGAAGGCTGCATTTGCTCACCTTCCCTTTGGTGGAGGTACTGAGGATTGAGTTTAGGGACTTCTTTGTGTAAAGCATGTGCTGTAACATTGGACTGTAGCCTTTCAGTGGCTTATGAATTTGGTCTCCTTCAGTGTCAGTCTCTCTGTCTCTCCTTGTCTGGCTGAGCAGAACTGGAAAATTCCAAGACTGAAATGTTCTTGGAGACACCACAAGGCATCTCAACACCACTCTCACTGGTCCAAGTTGCTGAAGAATTTGAAGTATTACAAGGCTTATACCCAGGTGAGGAATTTCTCATTCAGTCTTAGAACAAGCAAGCAAAGGATGTCATTGGTAGTCTCATTTGCAGACTAGGACAACGAACAGAAAAGATAATAGTGTAGAGTAAGCCATGTGGGAGAGCCAGCATGGTATAGTGGTCTGAGCATTGGAACTATGACCCTAGAGACCAGCATTCAGTTTCTTGCTTGGCCATGGAAACCTGTGGGGTGACCTTGGGCACATCACATACTCTCAGCCCCTGAAAACCCCTTCATAGGTTTGCCTTAGGGTTGCCGTAAGTCAGAAATGACTTGACGGCACACAACAGCAACTGAATAGCAAGTCATGTGGCACACAGCTCTCTTAACATTTTGCTACTTCCTTACACCATTTCCTGCCTGAAGTGACTTCCTCCTTTCCCTCACAGCAGGGCTGGCCCTGACAGCAGTCCTCTAGGTTCTCAGGAAAAGGAGATCCCTGCTCCTTGGGATCCTTTAACAAGACATGTCAAAGATTGCAACTAGTGCCTCCTGCTTATCAAGTACAGACTCTGTCTCCAAGTTACTATCTTTCCCCAAACAGTTCTGTCAGCAGTGGGATTTCAGCCCTTCCCTGAAGATGGAAGTCCCACTATGCAGGAGAGGGAAAAGTAAATTTCTGAGTGGGTACTTTCAGCTTACTCAGAATGACGGTCTCTGGATCAATGGCATTCTGTGAGCCTTCAGTTGCAGGCCCATGGAACTTCCAGAAAAGAAAGCGACAGTGTCAGCCAGTGGGCACAAATATGGTAGCAAGCTCCATACTAGGAAAAATAAAGTTAGAAAACTTGGGAAGCACTGCTTAAACCACTTGAGTATACTTGCAGTTTTTTTAAAATAATATTTCCAATTTTTTTAAAAAAAGATTTTTATGTGATTTTCTATAATACATCCTGAAATGGGCTGGCATTTTGTATAAATGCTGCATTATATTACATATTTTTATATTGAGTATTTTAACAGCTCAGGTAGAAGTAAATCGTTGCCTGTGGCAGAATCAGTCTGAGGAGACAGTAACATCACCACTGTTTAAGATTCTTCAAGAAGATATTGGCCTGTGCAGCTTATGCAGATGATAGGGTGGCAGGCTTAGGGCAGGATTTACTGGACCTTAGGAATGATTTGCGTGTTAAATATACAAATGGGGAGGAGGGTGGACAAGACTTCCTGTGCCCAACACTGCACATAAAGTCCCAAGTTACTATTACCTTTAATGTTGCCTTTATTGTCCCTTCTACCTGTTTACAGTTCGCCAGTCCTATGAGACAAGACATTCATACAGGCATGCAGTTTGCATGTACAAGGCATAAAAGTGTGGTGGGAGCTGCAATCCAATGGCCATAGTGGCTGGGGAATTCTAGAAGTTGCAGTCAAAATAACTACCAGTAACTTTTCTAAGCTCTGGCTCTTGGAATGCACACATTAGATAGAACACATTTGCAAGCCTACTTCCAAGTGCACAGGCATCAGCAAGCTTTATTTATTTATTTAATTTATACCTTAATTAAATAACAGTATTATTTAAAAAAAACATGGTTAAAACAATTAAAACACATTTGAGACATAATTACTAATAAAATATTTTTAAAATTACAACATGTCCCTTCATACAGACTACTGCTATGTAATTTAATGCTCAGAGGTCTCGCTGAATGTAAAGATCTTTGCCTGCTGGTGGAGAGAAAGCAGAGAGGAGACCAGCCAGACTTTCCATGTTCCACAGCCTGGGAGCAGTCACAGAGAAGCCTCTCTCCCATGAAGGTGATGGGACTAAGAGAAGGTGATGGGACTAAGAGAAAGCCTCCTGTTCTGAGTCTGCAGAGTCTTGGTGATATAGCTCTGCTGATATAGTTAAGCACAGGATATTAACCATCAACTACAGCTGGGCGTAGCAGGCTATTCAAACCAAAAAACACCAAGACTAACCAATGAGAAAAATGTACAGGAAGCCCCCAACTTTTGATGCCCCATTATCTGGCAACTTGCTCTTCTGATGTCTGCAAGTTAAGGAAAAGTTACATTAGATCGACAGGGGTTCTGTTCTTCTTGCTTACAGAGGCTCACTTGAGACTGTTTGCATGCAGGAAAAGGTGGGGGAAAGGCTCTAAAGCAGCAGAGAGAGTTTGCAAGCAGCACTCGCACAGCTCGTCCCAAGTGAGCCTAAGTAAGTCCTTCATGCTCCCTACAGAACAATACATGAGTTCTGATTTTCAATCAATTCTGTTTTCTGACGGTGCTCTGGTCTTTAACCTGTCACATAAGTGGGG